>SZWC01000076.1:503661-537073 GCA_023375785.1 Penium margaritaceum
GAAACGACGGAAACGAAAGGAACGGGGGGAGGGGGGGGGGGGGCAATAGCCCAGAGTTCAGAGTTCAGGGGCCAATGGCCCAGAGTCCCTAGCTACAGCTACAGCTGGACCTAGCTACAGCTACAGCTACAGCTACAGCTAGAGTCCGTGAACGGCAGCCACAGCTACAGCTACAGCTAGAGTTAGCGAGGGCGGAGCCACGGGGTCAGGGACGGCAGACAGAGATCCAGAAGCAGGCGGCCGAGCCAAGGCGAGTCCGAGGGTCCGAACGGGAGCGGGAAAGGGTAGAGCCAAAGCGAGAGCATAAAAAAGTGAACCTGGGAGGGAGGCTGCCGATGACGGCGAGCAGTGGCGACGGCCACGGGGGAGAGGAGAGAGACGGCGGGGACGGTGATAGCGGAGAGACGGGCCAGAAGAGTCCGTCAACACGGGTGGAAGTGAGCGGAAGCGGAAGCGGAGTGACGGCGGCCACAGTCCCATTCAATGGCTTGATGCCATGTTGAAATAGGACAGGTTGAGGGGGAGGGAGAGAGGATGGAGGTGAGTGGAGGAGGCGGGAGGCGGTTGGAGCTGGGAGTTAGCCGCGGGGCTAACTATCCATCTCGAGAGCTGTGAGGGGGGGAAGCTCTCGAGAGCTTGTGAGGGGGGATCGCTCTCGAGGCTTGTGAGAGGGGGGGGGGGGATTCATTACTTAGTGCGAGAGAGGATTGCGACGAGGATGCTTGTATGTTTTGTGGAAAAGAATGATCGTGACGGGGAAGCAAGAGTGACCCCTATCGGGTCGCCCTCGCTCCCCAGACTGCGGTTCGTCCTAAAGTGTGGCGAACCACATAAGGGGTGCATAGGGTCTCTATGCGCAAAATGTCTCGTGCGACCCAGACGGGATGACGCAGCGAGGCCTACGTCTCGTAAGAAGTCAGCACAACCAAAGAAATGAGACTAAACTAGGCTAGCTAACGCAATTAGACACAGAAATGTTTGCTACTTTAACAAAACGGTTGTGCATAAACGTTGTGCATATACTTTGTGCATAAAGTTTGTGCATAAACTTCGTGCATAAATGTTGTGCATAAACGATGTGTATACTTTTTGTGCATATAATTTGTGCATAAACTTTGTGCATAAACTCTGAGCATAAACTTTGTGCATAAAATTTGTGCATAAACTCTGTGCATATTCCTTGTGCATAAACTTTGTGCAAAACTTTGTGCATAAACTTTGTGCATAAACGTTATGCATATACTTTGTGCAAAAACTTTGTGCATGAACTTTTTGCATAATCTTTGTGCATAAACATTGTGCATAAATTTTGTGCATCAACTTTGTGCATAAACGTTGTGCATAAGCACTGTGCATAACTTGGTGCATAAATGTTGTGCATAAACGATTTGCATAAACTTTGTGCATAAGAATTGTGCATAAACGTTGTGCATGAACGTTTTGCATAAATGTTGTGCATAAACTTTGTGCATAAACGTTGTGCATAAACTTTGTGCACAAACGTTGTGCATAAACTTTGTGCATAAACATTGTGCATAAATCATGTGCATAAACTTTGTGCATAAACATTGTGCATAAGCACTGTGCATAACTTGGTGCATAAATGTTGTGCATAAACGTTGTGCATAAACTTTGTGCATAAACGTTTTGCATAAACGTTCTGCATAAACTTTGTGCATAAACTTTGTTCACAAACTTTGTGCATAAACGTTGTGCATAAATTTTGTGCATAAATTTTGTGCATAAATGTTGTGCATAAGCTTTGTGCGTAAAAGTTGTGAATAAACTTTGTGCATAAAATTTGTGCATAAACATTGTACATGAACGTTCTGCATAACCTTTGTGCATAAAGTTTGTGCACAAACATTGTGCATACACTTTGTGCATAAACATTGTTCATAAACTTTTTGCATAAATGTTGTGCATCAACTTTGTGCATAAACTTTGTGCATAAACATTGTGCATACACATTGTGCATAAAACTTGTGCAAAAATTTTGTGCATCAAATTTGTGCATAAACTATGTGCCAAAAATTTGTGCATAAACTTTGTGCATAAACTTTGTGCATAAGCTTTGTGCATAACATTTTTGCACACACTTGTTGCATAAACTTTGTGCATAAACTTTGTGCATAATCCTTTTCCATAAACTTTGTGCTTAACCTTTGTGCATAAACTTTGTGCATAAACTTTGTGCATAAACTTTCTGCATAAACCTCGTGCATAAACTTTGTGCATAAACGTTGTGCATAAACATTGTGCATAAACTTTGAACATAAACTTTGTGCACAAAGTTTGTGCATAAACGTTTTGCATAAACTTTGTGCATAAACTTTGTGCATAAATCGTTTCCATAGACTTTGTGCACAAACTTTGTGCATAAACTTTGTGCATAAACTTTGTGCATAAACGTTGTGCATAACCGTTGTGCATAAACTTTGTGCATAAACGTTTTTCACAAAATTTGTGCATAAGCTTTGTGCAGAAACGTTGTGCATAAACTTTGTGAATAACTTTTGTGCATAAACATTGTGCATAAACTTTGTGCATAAACGTTGTGCATAAAATGTGTGCATAAACATTGTGCATGAACTTTGTGCATGAACTTTGTGCATACACTTTGTGCATATACTTTGTGCATAAACTTGGTGCATAGAATTTGTGCACAAAATGTGTGCATAAACTTTGTGCATACGTTTTGTGCATAAACGTTGTGCATAAACCTTTTCCATAAACTTTGTGCATAAACTTTGTGCATAAACTTTGTGCATAAACTTTGTGCATAAACTTTGTGCGTAAACTTTGTGCATAAAATTTGTGCATAAATGTTGTGCATATACTTTGTGCATAAACATTGTGCATAAACTTTGTGCATAAAGTTTGTGCAAAAACTTTGTGCATAAATGATGTGCATGCTTTTGTGCATTAACTTTGTGCATAAACTTTGTGCATAAACTTTGTGCATAAACTTTGTGCATAAACTTTGTGCATAAACCTTGTGCATAAACGTTGTGCATAAAATTTGTGCATAAACGTTGTGCATAGACTTTGTGCATAAGCTTTGTGGATACACTTTGTGCATAAACGTTGTGCATAAACTTTGTGCATAATCTTTGTGCATAAACTTTGTTCATAAACTTTGTGCATGAACATTGTGCACACTCTGTGTGAATAAAAGTTGTGCATAAACTTTGTGCATAAACTTTGTGCAGAAACTTTGTGCATAAACATTGTGCATAAACGTTGTGCATAAACTTTGTGGATACACTTTGTGCATAAACTTTGTGCATAAACTTTGTGCATGAACTTTGTGCATAAGCTTTGTGCATAAACTTTGTGCATAAAATTTGTGCATAAACCTTGTGCATAAACTGTTTGCATAAACTTTGTGCATAAACATTGTGCATAAACATTCTGAATAAACTTTGTGCAAAAACTTTGTGCATAAATGTTTCCCGTAAACTTTGTGCATAAAATTTGTGCATAAACATTGTGCATAAATTTTTGGGATAAGCATTGTGCATTAACTTTAAGCATAAAACTTGTGCATAAAATTTGTGCATAAACGTTGTGTATAAACTTTGTGCAAAACGTTTGTGCATAAACGTTGTGCATATACTTTGTGCATAAAGTTTGTGCATAAACTTCGTGCATAAATGTTGTGCAGAAACGATGTGCATACTTTTTGTGCATTAACTTTGTGCATATAATTTGTGCATAAACTTTGTGCATAAACTCTGAGCATAAACGTTTTGCATAAAATTTGTGCATAAACTCTGTGCATAATCCTTGTGCATAAACTTTGTGCATAAAATTTGTGCATAAACTATGTGCATAAACGTAACACATATACTTTGTGCAAAAACATTGTGCATAAAATTTGTGCATAAACTTTGTGCATAAACATTGTGCATAACTTTTGTGCATAAGCTTTGTGTATAAACGTTGTGCATAAGCACTGTGCATAACTTGGTGCATAAATGTTGTGCATAAACTTTGTGCATAAAAATTGTGCATAAACTATGTGCAAAAACTATTTGCATAAATGTTGTGCATAAACTTTGTGCACAAACTTTGTGCATAAACTTTGTGCATAAACTTTGTGCATAAACATTGTGCATGAATTATGTGCATAAACTTTGTGCATTAACGTTGCTCATAAGCACTGTGCATAACGTGGTGCATAAATGTTGTGCATAAATGTTGTGCATAAGCTTTGTGCATCAACTTTGTGCATACACTTTGTGCATTAATTTTGTGCATAAACTTTGTGCATAAATGATGTGCATAAACTTTGTGCATAAACATTGTGCAAAAAACGTGTGCATAAACTTTGTGCATACATTTTGTGCATAAACGTTTTGCATAAATTATATGCATCAACTTTGTGCATAAACATTGTGCAAAAAACTTGTGCATAAGCGCTGTGCATACATTTTGTGCATAAACATTTTTCATAAACTTTGTGCATACACTTTGTGCATAAAGGTTGTGCATAAACTTTGTTCATAAACTTTGTGCATAAATTTTTTTGCATAAACTTTGTGCATAAACGTTGTGCATAAACTTTGTGCATAAACGTTTTGCATAAGCGTTGTGCATAAACTTTGTGCATAAACGTTGTGCATAAACTTTGTGCATAAACTTTGTGCATAAACGTTGTGCATAAATGTTGTGCATAAGCTTTGTGCATAAGCTTTGTGCATAAACTTTGTACATAAACTGTGTGGATACGTTTTGTGCATAAACATTGTGCGTAAACTTTGTGCATAAACTTTGTGCATAACCTTTGTGCATAACGTTGTGCATAAATTTTGTGCATGAACTTTGTGCATAAACGTTCTGCATAGAATTTGTGCAAAAACTTTGTGCATAAACTTTGTGCATAATCTTTGTGCATAAACATTATGCATGAACTTTGAGAAAAAACTTTGTGCATAAATGTTGTGCATAAACTTTGTGCATAAACTTTGTGCATAAACTTTGTGCATACACTTTGTGCAAAAACGCTGTGCATAAACTTTGGGCAAAAACGCTGTGCATAAACTTTGTGCATAACCTTTGGGCATAAACTTCGTGCATAAATGTTGTGCATCAACTTTGTGAATGAAGTTTGTGCATAAACCTTTTACATAAAAGTTGTGCACAAACTTTGTTCATAAACTTTGTGCATAAAAGTTGTGCATAAACCTTGTGCATAAATGTTGTGCATAACATTTGTGCATAAACATTGTGCATAAACATTGTGCATACAATATGTGCATAAATGTTGTGCATAAAATTTGTGCATAAACACTGTTTAACCAATTTGTGCATAAATGTTATGCAGAAACTTTGGGCATAAACTTTGTGCATAAACTTGGTGCATTAACTTTGTGCATATGCTTGGTGCATAAAAGTTGTGCAAACAAATTGTGCATAAACTTTGTGCATAAACGTTTTGCATAAACTTTGTGCATAAACTTTGTGCATAAACTTTGTGCATAAATGTTGTACATAAACTTTGTGCATAAACTTTGTGCAAAAACGTTGTGCATACACTTGGTGCATAAACGTTGAGCATAAACCTTGTGCATAAACTTAGTGCATAAACATTGTGCATAAAGTTTGTGCGTAAACTTTGCGCATAAACTTTGTGCATAAACTTCATGCATGTACTTTGTGCTTAAACATTGTGCATACACTTTGTGCATAAACGTTTTTCATAAACTTCGTGCATAAAATATCTGCATAAACGTTGTGCATTAAAGTTGTGCATAAACGTTGTGCATAAACGTTGTTCATAAACTTTGTGCATAAACTTTGTGCATAAACTTTGTGCATGGACCTTGTGCATAGACGTTGTGCATAAACTTTGTGCATAAACTTTGTGCATAAACCTTGTGCATAAACATTTTGCATAAAATTTATGCATAAACTTTGTGCATAAATCTGTGCATAAACTTTGTGCATACAGTTTGTGCAAAAACGTTGTGCATAACTTTTGTGAATAATTGTTGTGCATAAACTTTGTGCATAAACTTATTGCATACACTATGTGCATAACCATTGAGCATAAACCTTGTGCATAAACTTAGTGCATAAAATTTATGCATTAACTTTGTGCATAAGCTCTATGCATAACTTTGTGCATAAACGTTGTGCATAGACTTTGTGCATAAACGTTGTGCATAAACTTTGTGCATACGCTTAGTGCATAAACAATGTGTATAAACTTTGTGCATAAACTTTGTGCATAAACTATGTGTACAAAACTTGTGCATAAACTTTGAGCATAAACTCTGTGTATAAGCTTTGTGCATACCATTTGTGCATAAACGTTGTGCATACACTTTGTGCATAAACTATATGCATAAACTTTGTGCATAAACTCTGTGCATAACTTTTGTGCTTAAAAACTGTGCATAAACGTTGTGCACACGTTTTGTGCATAAACGTTGTGCATAAACTTTGTGCATAAACTTTGAGCATAAACGTTCTGCATAAACGTTGTGCGTAAACTTTGTGCATAAACATTGTGCATAAGCTTTGTGCATAAACTTTGTGCCTTAACTTTGTGCATAAACTTTGTACATAAACTTTGTACACAAGTTTTGTGCGTAAACATTGTGCATTAACTTTGTGCATAAGCTTTGTGCATGAACATTGTGCATAAAATTTGTGCATAAACCCTGTGCATACACTTGGTGCATAATGAATGTGCATAAACGTTCTGCATAAACTTTGTGCATAAGTGTTGTGCATAAGTGTTGTGCATTAACTTTTTGCCTAACCTTTGTGCATAAACTTTGTGCATAAACTTTGTGTATAAACTTTGTGCGTAAACGTTGTGCATAAACTTTGTGCATAAAATTTGTGCATAAACTTTGTGCATAAACTTTGTGCATTTATGTTGTGCATAAACTTTGTGCATACACTTTGTGCATAAATGTTGTGCTCAA
The DNA here is from genome assembly GCA_023375785.1 of Penium margaritaceum. Lineage (NCBI taxonomy): Eukaryota > Viridiplantae > Streptophyta > Zygnematophyceae > Desmidiales > Peniaceae > Penium > Penium margaritaceum. The sequence goes on from SZWC01000076.1 coordinate 510,603, forward strand.
ACTTTGTGCACATCTTTGTGCATAAATGTTGTGCATAAACTTTATGAATAGCTTTGTGCATAAACTATGTGCATAAAATTTGTGCATAAACGTTTTGCATAAACATTTTGCATAAACATTGTGCATAAACGTTTAGGATAAACGTTGTGTATAAACTTTGTGCATAAACTTTGTGCATAAACTTTCTGCATAAACTTTGTGCATAAACATTGTGCATAAACCTTGTGCATAAATGTTGTTCATAAACTTTGTGTATAATTGTTGTGCATAAACTTTGTGCATAAACTTTGTTCATAAACTTTGTGCATAAAATTTGTGCATAACTTTGTGCATAAACGTTGTGCATAAACTTTGTGCATAAACATTTTGCATAAACGTCTTTGCATAAACGTTTTGCATAAACGTTGTGCATAAAATTTGTGCATAAACTTTGTGTGTAAACTTTGACCATAAATCTGTGCATAAACTTTGTGCATAAAATTTGTGCATAAACGTTGTGCATAAACATGGTGCACAAACTTTGTGCATAACTTTGCGCATAAATGGTTTGCATAAACGTTGTGCATACATTCGTGCATAAACTTTGTGCATAAACGTTGTGCATAAACGTTGTGCATAAGCATCTTGCATAAACTTTGTGCATAAACGTTTTGCATAAACGTTGTGCATAAACACTGTGCATAAATGTTGTGCATAAACGTTGTGCATAAGCTTTGTGCATAAAGTTTGTACATAAACGTTCTGCAGAAACTTTTAGAATAAACAATGTGCATAAACTTTCAGCATAAACTTTGTGCATTAACTCCGTGCATAAACGTTTTGGGGTAAACGTTGTGCATAAACTTTGTGTACAAATGTTGTGCATAAAATTTCTCCATAAACTTTGTGTATAAAATTTGTGCATAAACGTTCTGCATAAACTTTGTGTAGAAACTTTGTGCAAAAGCTTTCTGCATAAACTCTGCGCATAAACTTTGTACATTAACTTTGTGCATGATGTTTGTGCATAATGTTTCTGCATAAACTTTGTGCATAAATGTTGTGCATAAACTTTCTTCATAAACTTTGTGCATAAACTTTGTGCGTAAACATTGTGAATAAACTTTGTGCATAACGTTTGTGCATTAACTTTGTGCATAAACGTTGTGCATAAAATTTGTGCATAAACTTTGTGCATAAACGTTGTCCATAAAGGTTGTAAATAAACTTTGTGCATAACCGTTGTGCATAAATGTTGTAGATAAACTCTGTGCATATACTTTGTGCATAAACTTTGTCCATAAACATTTTGCATAAACTTTGTTCATAAACATTGTGCACAAACTTTGTGCATAAAATTTGTGCATAAAAGTTGTGCATAAACTTTGTGCATAAACCTTGTGCATAGTGCATTAACGTTGTGCATAAACGTTGTGCATAAACTTTGTGCATAAACGTTCTGCATAAACTTTCGGCATGAACATTCTGCATAAACTTTGTGCAGAAACCTTGTGCATAAACTTTGTGCACAAAGTTTGTGCATAAACGTTTTGTATAAGTGTTGTGTATAAATTTTGTGCAAAAACTCTGTGCATAAACTTTGTGCATAAACTTTGTGCATAAACTTTGTGCATCGAATTTATGCATACACTTTATGCATAACATTTGTGCAAAAACTGCGTGCATTAACTTTGTGCATAAACTTTGTGCATAAATTTTGTGCATAAACTTTGTGCTTTAACTTTGTGCATAAAATTTCTGCATTAACTGTGTGCATAACCTTTGTGCTTAAACCTTGTGCATAAACGTTTTGTATAAACTTTGTGCATAAACGTTGTGCAAAAACTTTGTGGATAAACAATTAGCATTGAATTTGTGCATAAACTTTGTGCATAAACGTTGTGCATACACTTTGTGCATAAACATTGAGCATAAACATTGTGCATAAACTTTGTACATAACCTTTGTGCATAAACTTTGTGCATAAAGTTTGTGCATAAACTTTGTGCATAAACTTTGTGCATAAACTTTGTGCATAAACTTTGTGCATAAACTTTGTGCATAAACTTTGTGCATAAACGTTGTGCATACACTTTGTGCATAAACATTGAGCATAAACATTGTGCATAAACTTTGTACATAACCTTTGTGCATAAACTTTGTGCATAAAGTTTGTGCATAAACTTTGTGCATAAACTTTGTGCATAAACTTTGTGCATAAACTTTGTGCATAAACTTTGTGCATAAACGTTGTGCGTAATCATTGTTCATATACTTTGTTCATAAACTTTGTGCATATACTTTGTGCATAAACTTGGTGCATAAACGTTTTGCATATACCTTGTGCATAAACGTTGTGCATAAACTTTGTGCATAAACTTTGTGCATAAAATTTGTGCATAGATTTTGTTCATAAATTTTGTGCATAAACATTGTGCATAAACACTGTGCAAAAACATTGTGCATAAACTTTGTTCATAAAGTTTGTGCATAGACTTTCTGCATAAACTTTGTGCCTAAACGTTGTGCATAAACTTTCTGCATAGACTTTGTGCATAAGCTTTGTGCATAAACTTTGTGGGTAAACGATCTGCATAAACTTTGTGCACAAATCTTGTGCATAAACCTTGTGCATGAACATTGTGCATAAACGTTCTGCATAAACCTTGTACATAAACGTTCTGCATAAACTTTGTTCATAAAAGTTGTGCATAAATGTTGTGCCTAAACTTTGTGCATAAACGTTTTGCATCAACATTGTGCATGAACTTTGTGCATAAACGTTCTGCATAAACTTTGTGCATAAACGTTGTGAATAAATATTCTGCATAAACTTTGTGCATAAACTCTGTGCATGAAATTTGTGCATATGTTTTGTGCATAAACTTTGTGCATACACTTTGTGCATAAACGTTGTCCACTAACGTTGTGCATAAACTTTGTGCATAAACATTGTGCATAAACGTTTTGCATAAAATTTATGCATAAACTTTGTGCATAAACCCTGTGCATGCAATTTGTGCATACAATTTGTGCATAAACTTTGTGCATAATCTTTGTGCATAAATTTTGTGCATAAACATTGTGCATACACGTTTTGCATAAACGTTGTGCATAAGCTTTGTGCGTAAAGTTTGTGCATAAACTTTGTGCAGTATCTTTCTGCAAAAGTTTTATGCATAAACTTTGTGCATAAACTTTGTGCATAAACTTTGTGCATAAACTTTGTGGATGAACGTTGTGCATAAACTTTGTGCATAAACGTTGTTTTCACTTTGTGGATAATACTTGTGCATAAAATTTGTGTATAAAATTTATGCATTAACTTTGTGCATAAACTTTATTCGAAAACATTGTGCATAATCTTTGTGCATAAACTTTGTGCATAAACGTTGTTCATAAAGTTTGTGCATAAACTTTATGCATAAACTTTCTGCATAAAAAATGTGCATAAACTTTGTGCATGAACGTTGTGCATAAACTTTGGGCATACACGTTGTGCATAAGAGTTGCGCATAAAGTTTGTGCATAAATTTTGTGCATAAAAGTTCTGCATAAACTTTGTTTATAATCGTTGTGAATAACCATTCTGCATAAACTTTGTGCATAAACTTTGTGCATAAACGTTGTGTAGAAACTTTGTGCATAAACTTTGTGCATAAACTTTGTGCCTAAACTTTGTGCATGAACTTTGTGCATAAGATTTGTGCATAAACTTTGTGCATAAGCGTTCTACATAATTTTTGTGCATAAACGTTGTGAATAAACATTCTGTATAAACTTTGTGCATAACGTTTGTGCATAAACCTTGTGCATAAACTTTGTGCATAAACTTTGTGCATAAACATTGTGCAGAAACATTGTGCACAAGCTTTTTGTATAAACTTTGTGCATAAAAGTTTTGCATAAACTTTGTGCATCAACTTTGTGCATAAACTTTCTGCAAAACTGTTGTGCATAAAGTTTGTGCATAAACGTTCTGCATAAACTTTATGTATAAACTTTGTGCATAAAATGTGTGCATAAACTTTGTGCATAAACTTAGTGCATAAACGTTGTGCACAAACGTTGTGCATAAACTTTGTGCATAAACTTTGTGCATACACTTTGTGCATAAACGTTGTGCATACACTTTGTGCTTAAATTTTGTGCATAAACGTTGTGCATTCACTTTGTGCATAAATGTTGTGCATAAAGTTTGTGCATAAACTTTGTGCATATACTTTGTGCATAAACATTGAGCATAACCTTTGTGCATAAGTTTTGTAAGTAAACTTTGTGCATAAACCTTGTACATGAACGTTCTGCATAAACTTTGTGCATGAACTTTTTGCATAAACTTTGTGCATAAACTTTGTGCATAAACTTTGTGCATAAACTTTGTGCATAAAATTTGTGCAAACAATTTGTGCATAAACATTGTTCATGATATTTGTGCATAAACATTGTGCATAAACTTCGTGCATAAACGTTGTGTATAAACGTTGTGCATAAACTTTGTGCATAAACTTTGTGCATAAACGTTGTGCATAAAGTTTGTGCATAAACGTTGTGCATACACGTTGTGCACAAAATCTGTGCATAAAAGTTGTGAATAAACGATGTGCATAAACTATGTGCGTAAACTTTGTGCATAAACTTTGTGCATAAAGTTTGTGCATAAACTATCTGCATAAACTTTGTGTATAAACTTTGTGCATAAACGTTCTGCAGAAACTTTATGCACAAACTTTGTGCATAAACATTGTGCATAAACGTTTTTGCATAAACGTTGTGCACAAAAGTTCTGCATAAACTGTGTGCATAAACTTGGTACATACGCTTTGTCTATAAACTTTGTGCATAAACATTGTGCATAAACTTTGTGCATAAACGTTGTGCATACACTTTGTGCATAATCTTTGTGCATAAAATTTGTGCATAAATATTCTGCATAAACTTTGTGCATAGACTTTGTGCATTAATGTTGTGCACAAACGTTATGCATAAACTTTCTGCATAAACGTTGTGCACAAAGTTTGTGCATGAACTTTGTGCATAAAACATGTGCACAAACTTCATGCATAAACTTTGTGCATGAACTTTGTACATAAACTTTGTCCTTAAACTTTTTGCATAAACGTTTTGCATAAACCTTGTGCATAAGCTTTGTGCATAACATTTGTGCACAAACGTTGTGCATAAACTTTGTGCTAAAACTTTGTGCATAATCTTTGTGCATAAAATGTGTGCATAAATGTTGTGCATAAACTTTGTGCATAAAATGTGTGCATAAACGTTGTGCATAAACCTTGTGCATAAAGATTGTGCATAAACTTTGTGCAGAAACTTTGTGCATAAACGTTGTGCATAAAATGTTTGCCAAACATTTGTGCTAAAACGTTGTGCATGAAGTTCGTGCAAAAAGTTTCTTCATTAACTTTGTGCCTAAACTTTGTGCATAAACTTTGTGCAGAAACTTTGTGCATAAACATTCTGCATGAACTTTGTGCATTAAAGTTGTGAATAAACATTGTGCATAAACTTAGTGCACACACTTTGTGCAGAAACGTTGTGCATAAACTTTGTGCATAAACGTTGTGCACAAACTTTGTGCATAAACTATGTGCATAAACGTTGTGCATAAACTTTGTGCATAGACTTTGCTTATAAACGTTCTGCGTAAACGTTGTGCATAAACGTTTTACATAAACGTTCTGCATAAAATTTGTGCATAAACGTTGTGCATAAAATGTGTGCATAAACTTTGTGCATAAAAGTTTTGCACAAATTTAGTGCATAAACGTTGTGTACAAACTTTGTGCATAAACTTTGTGCATAAACTTTGTGCATACACTTTGTGCATAAACTTTGTGCATGAACTTCGTGCATAACATTTGTGCACAAACTTTCTGCATTAACTTTGTGCATAGACTTTGTGCATACACTTTGTGCATAAACGTTGTACATGAACTTTGTGCATAAACTTTGTGCATAACCTTTGTGCATAAACTTTGTGCATAAACTTTCTGCAAAAACATTGTGCATAAATTTTGTGCATAAACGTTGTGCATAAACATTGTGCATAACATTTGTGCATAAACGTTGTGCAGAAACTTTGTGCATAAACGTTGTGCATAAACTTTGTGCATAAACTTTGTGCAAATACTTTGTGCAGAAACGTTGTGCATACACTTTGTGCATAAACCCTGTGAACAAACTTTGTGCATAAACTTTGTGCATAAACATTGTGCATAAAAATTGAGCATAAATGTTGTACATAAACCTTGTGCACAAACATTATGCATAAAGTTTGTGCATAAACATTGTTCATAAACGTTGTGCAGAAATGTTGTGCATAAAATTTGTGCATAAAGTTTGTGCATAAACATTCTGCATAAACTTTGTGCATAAACGTTGTGCATAATCTTTGTTCATAAACATTGTGCATAAACGTTGTGCATAAACTTTCAGCATAAACTGTGTGCAAAAACTTTCTGCATAAATTTTGTACATAAACTTTGTGCATAAAATTTGTGCATAACCTTTGTGCATAAACTCTGTGCATAAACTTTGTGCATAAGGTTTGTGCACAAACTTTGTGCATAAACTTTGTGCATAATTATTTTGCATAAACTTTGTGCGTAAATGTTGTGCATAAAACTTGTGCATACACTTTGTGCATAAACTTTGTGCATAAACTTTGTGCACAAAATTTATTCATAAACTTTCTGCATAAACATTTTGCATAAACGTTGTGCATAAACGTTGTGCATAAACTTTGTGCATAAACGTTGTGCATAAACTATGTGCATAAACTTTGTGCAAAAACATTGTGCATAAACTTTGTGCAAAAAAATTGTGCATAAATGTTGTGCATAAACGCTGTGCATAAAATCTGTGCAGAAACTTTGTGCATAAATGTTTTACATAATGTTTTTGCATAAACGTTGTGCATAAACGTTCTGCATAAACTTTGTGCATAAACTTTGTGCATAAACTTTGTGCATAAACTTTGTGCGTAAATGATGTGCATGAACGGTGTGCACAAAATTTGTGCATAATGTTTTTGCATTAACTGTGTGCATAAATTCCGTGCATAAACTTTGTGCATCAACTTTGTGCATAACTTTTGTGCATAAAGTCTGTGCATAAACTTTGTGCATAAAATTTGTGCACTAACTTTGTGCCTATAATTTGTTCAAAAACTTTGTACAAAAACTTTGTGCATAAACATTGTGTACAAACGTTACGCATAAACTTTGTGCATAAACTTTATTCATAAACTTTGTGCATAAACTTTGTGCATAAATGTTCTGCATAAACTTTGTGCATAAACTTTGTGCATAAACTTTGTGCATAATCTTTGTGCAGAAACTGTGTGCGTAAACGATGTGAATAAACGTTCAGCATAAACTGTCTGCGAGAAATTTGTGCATAAAATATGTGCATAAACTTTCTGCATAAACTTTGTGCGTAAACTTTGTGCATAAACGTTGTGAACAAACTTTATGCATAAACTTTGTGCATAAATATTGTGCAAAACATTTATGCATAAACTTTGTGCATAAACGTTCTGCACATACGTTATGCATACAATTTGTGCATAAACTTTGTGCATAAACTTTGTGCATAAACATTCTGCATAAACTTTGTGCATAAAATTTTTGCATAAACTGTGTGCATAAACTTTTTGCCTAAATTTTGTGTATAAACGTTGTGCATAAACTGTGTGCATAATCTTTGTGCATAAACTTCGTGCAGAAAATTTGTGCATAAACTTTCTGCATAAACGTTTTGCATAAATGTTGTGCATAAACGTTTTACATAAACTGTGTGCATAAACGTTTTGAATGAACGTTCTGCATAAACTTTGTGCAGAAAATTTGTGCATAAAATGTGTATATAAACTCTGCGCATAAACTTTGTGCATAAACGTTGTGCATAAAATGTGTGTATAAACGTTGTGCATAAGCTTTGTGCATAAAATTTGTGCAAAACCGTTGTGCATAAACCTTGTGCATAAAAATTGTGCATAAAAGTTGTGCATAAACTTTGTGCATAGACTTTGTTCATAAACTTTGTGCATAAAATTTGTGCATGAAGTTTGTGCATAAAGGTATTGTATATTCTTACTCCCTAGTCTTTGTGCATAAACACTGTGCAAAGACTTTGTGCATAAACTCTGTGCAGAAACGTTGTGCACAAACTTTGTGCATAAACGTTGTGTATAAATTTTGTGCATAACTTTGTGTATAAACGTTCCACATAAACTTTGTGCATAAACGTTCTACATAAACTTTTTGCATAAACGTTTTGCAAAAACATTCTGCATGAACTTGGTGCATACAATTTGTGCATAAATGTTGTGCATAAAATGTGTGCGTAGACTTTGTGCACAAACATAGTGCATGAATGTTGTGCACAAACTTCGTGCATAAGCCTTGTGCATAAACTTCGTGCATAAACCTTGTGCATTCAATTTGTGCATAAACGTTGTGCATAAACTTTGTGCATAAACTGTGTGCATTAACGTTGTGCAAAAACTTTGTGCATAATCATAGTGCATAAACTTTGTGCATAAACGTTGTGCATAAACTTTCTGGATAACGTTTGTGCAGAAACTTTGTGCATAAACGTTGTGCATACACTTTGTGCATGAACTTTGTGAATAAACTTTGTGCATAGACCATGTGCATTAACTTTCTGCATAAACTTTGTGCATCAACCATGTGCATAAAAGTTGTTTATAAGCCATTTGCATAAAATTTGTGCATAAACTTTGTGCACCAACCTTGTGCATATCTTTTGTGCATAAACTTTGTGCATAAAACTTGTGCATATACTTTGTGCATAAACCTTGTGCCTAAACTCCGTGCATAAACGTTATGCAAAAGCTTTGTGCATAAAGTTTGTGCATAAACATTCCGCATGAACTTTCTGCATAAACATTATGCATGAACGTTGTGCATAAACGTTGTGCGTAAACGTTGTGCATAAAATTTTTGCACAAATGTTTTGCATAAGCTTTCTGCAAAAATGTTGTTAAAAAACTTTGTCCATAAACATTCTGCATACACTTTGTGCATAAACTTTGCGCAAAAATGTTTTGCCTAAACTTTATGCATTACGTTTGTGCAAAACCTTTGTGCATAAATGTTGTGAATAAACATTCTGCATAAACTTTGTGCATAAACATTGTGCATAAACTTTGTGCATAAAGTTTGTGCATAAACTTTGTGCATAAACTTTTAGGCATAAACATTGTGCACAAACTTTGTGCATAAACGTTGTGCATAAACTTTCTGCATGAACTTTGTGCATAAACTTTGTGCATAAAAGTTCTGCATAAACATTGTGCATAACCTTTGTGCATAAACGTTGTGCAAAACAATTGTGCATAAACTTTGTGCATAAACTTTGTGCATAAACGTTGTGCATAACGTTTGTACATAAACCTTGTGCATAATCTTTCTGCATAAACAGTGTCCATAAACACTGTGCATAAACCTTGTGCATAAACTTTGTGCCTAAATGTTGTGCATAAACGTTGTTGCTTAAACGTTGTGCATAAACGTTGTGCATAAACTTTGGGCTTTAACATTGTGAATATACGTTCTTCATAAACTTTGTGCATAAACTTTGTGCATAAACATTGAGCATAAACATTGTGCATAAGCTTTGTGCATAAACTTTGTGCATAAACTTTGTGCATAATCATTTTGCATAAACTTTGTGCATACACTTGTGCATAAACTTTGTCCATATAGTTTGTGCATTAACTTTGTGCATAAGCGTTTTGCATAAACTTTGTGCATAAACTTTGTGCATAAACGTTGTGCATAAACGTTGTGCATAAACTTTGTGCATAAACATTGTGCATAAATGTTGTGCATAAACTTTGTGCATCAACTTTGTGCATAAAGTTTCTTCATATAATTTGTGCACAAATGTTGTGATTAAAATTTGTGCATGAACTTTGTGCATAAGCTTTGTGCATAAAGTTTGTGCATGCACGTTGTGCACAAATGTTGCACATAAACTCTGTGCAGAAACGTTCTGCATAAAATTTGTGTATAAAATTTGTGCATACCCTTTGTGCAGAAACCTTCTGCGTAAACTTTGTGCATAAATGTTGTGCATAAACATTGTGCATAAACGTTGTGCATAAACTTTGTTTATTAAATTTGTGCATAAACTTTGTTCATCAGCTTTGTGCATAAACATTTTGCATAAACTATGTGCATAAACTTTGTGCATAACCTTTGTGCATAAAATTTGTGCATAAACTTTGTGCATAAAGTTTGTGCTTAAACTTTGTGGATAAACTTTGTGCATGAATGTTGCGCATATACTTTGGTCATAAAATTTGCGCATAAACGTTGTGCATAAACATTCTGCATAGAATTGTGGAAAAACTTTGTGCATGAACTTCGGGCTTAAACATTGAGCATAAACGTTTGGCATAAACTTTGTGCATAAACTTTGTGCTTATAATTTGTGCATGAAGGTTTTGCATAAACTTCGTGGACAAAGGTTGTGCATAACCATTGTGCATAAACTTTGTGCATAAAATGTGTGCATAAACATTGTGCATAATCGTTTTGCATAAACTTTGTGCATAAACTTTGTGCAGAACCTTTGTGCAAACCCTTTGTGCATAACGTTTGTGCATAACTTCGTGCACAAACATTGTTCATAAAGTTTGTGCATAATTGTGTGCATAACCTTTGTGCATAAACTTTGTGCATAAACATTTTGCATAACTTTTGTGCAAGAACATATTTTTTATAAACGTTGTGCATAAACTCTGCGCATCAATTTTGTGCATAAACGTTGTGCATAAACTTTGTGCATAAACTTTGTGCATAAACGTTGTGCATAAGCTTTTTGCATAACATTTGTGCAAATGCTTTGTGCAGAACCTTTGTGCATAATCTTTGTACATAAACGTTGTGCATAAACTTTGTGCATAACCTTTGTGCATAATGTTTGTGCAAAATTGTTGTGCGTAAACTTTGTACATAAACTTTGTCCATGAAGGTAGTGCATAAACGTTGTGCATAAACTTTGTGCATAAACTTTGTGCATAAACGTTGTGCATAAACTTTGTGCATAAACTTTGTGCATAAATGTTGTGCATAAACTTTGTGCAGAACTGTGTGCATAAACGTTATGCATAAACTTTGTGCATACCTTTGCTCATTAGCATTGTGCATAAACTTTGTGCATAAGCTTTGTGCATAATCATTTTGCATAATTGTTGTGTATAAACGTTTTGCATAAACGTTGTGCATGACATTTGTGCATAGACATTGTGCATAATCTTTGTGCATAAATGTTCTGCATAAACTTTGTGCATATCCTTGTGCATGAAATTTCTGCAAAAACTTTGTGCATAAGTGTTGTTCATGAACTTTGTGCATAACGTTCGTGCATACAATTTGTGCATAAACTTTGTGCATGAACTTTGTGCATAAACGTTGTGCATAAACTTTATGCATAAGCTTTGTGCATAATTCTTGTGCATAAACGCTAAGCATAAAATGTGTGCATAAACTTTGTGCATAAACTTTCTGCATAAATTTTGTGCATAAACTTTGTGCATAATCCTTGTGCATAAGCTTTGTGCATAAACGTTTTGCATAGACTTTGTGCATAAACGTTGTGTGTAAAAGTTGTGCATAAACCTTGTGCATAAACGTTGTGCATAAAGTTAGTGCAGAACCTTTGTGCATAAACTTATGCATAATCTTTATGCATTCACTTTATGCATAAACATTGTGCATTAACTCTGTGCATAAACATTGTGCATAAAATTTGTGCATAACCTTTGTGCATATACGTTGTGCATAAACTTTGTTCATAACTTTGTGCATAAACGTTGTGCATGAATTTTGTGCATAACTTTGTGCATAAACTTTGTGCATAAATGTTGTCCTTAAACTTTGTGTATAAACATTTTGCATAAACATTGTGCATAAACATTGTGCATAAACTTTGTGCATAATCGTTGTGCATAAATGTTTTGCATAAATGTTGTGCATAAACTTTGTGCATAAATGTTATGCATAAACTTTGTGCATAACTTTGTGCATAAACGTTTGCCTTAAACTTTGTGGATAAACATTTTGCATAAACATTGTAAATAAACATTGTGCATAAACTTTGTGCATAAACGTTGTGCATAAAAATTGTGCATAAACTTTGTCCTTAAACTTTGTGCATGAACGTTCTGCGTAAACTTTGTGAATAATGTTTGTGCATAACTATTGTGCATAAACTTTGTGCACATACTTTGTGCATAAACATTCTGCATAAACGTTCTGCACAAACTTTGTGCATAAACTTTCTGCATAAACTTTGTGCATAAACGTTGTGCATAAACTTTGTGCATAAACATTGTGCATAAACTTTGTGCAAAAACTTTGTGCATAAACGTTGTGCATAAACAGTGCATAAAATGTTTGCATAAACGTTGTGCATAAACTTTGTGCATAAATGTTGTGCATAAACTTTGTGCAAAACTTTGTGCATAAACTTGGTGCATAAACGTTGTGCATAAACTTTGTTCATAAACATTTTGCATAAACTTTGTGCATAAACGTTATGCGTAGACTTTGTGCATATACTTTGTGCTTAAACTTTGTGCATAAACTCTGCGTATACACTTTGTGCATAAACGGTGTGCATAAACTTTGTGCATGAACTTTGTACATAAACTTTATGCATAAACTTGGTGCATATTCTTTCTGCATAAACGTCTTGCATAACCTGTGTGCAAAAACTTCGTGCATAAATGTTGCTCATAAACTTTGTGCATAAACTTTGTGCATAAGCTCTGTGCATAGACATTGTGCATAAAATTTGTGCATAAACATTGTGCATGAACTTTGTGAATAAAAGTTGTGCATGAAATTTGTGTATAAACGTTAAGCATGAATGTTGTGCATAAACTTTGTGCATAAACTTTGTGCATAAACTTTGTGCATAAACGTTTTGCATAAACTTTGTGCATAACCTTTGTGCATAAACTTTCTACATAAACGTTGTGGGAAAGTTTTGTCCATAAACTTTGTACATAAACTTTGTGCATAAACTGTGTGCATAAAGTTTGTGCATAAACGTTTTGCATAAACGTTGTGCATGAAATTTGTGCATTAATGTTGTGCATGAACTTTCTGCATGAACTTTGTGCATAAACAGTGTGCATAGACTTTGTGCATTAACTTTGTGCATAAACTTTAAGCTTTAAAACTTTGCATAAACTTTGTGCATAAACTTTGTGCGTAAACTTTCTGCATAAACTTTGTGCACAAAGTTTGTGCATAAACGTTGTGCATAAACTTTGTGCATGAACTTTGTGCATAAACGTTCTGCATAAACGTTGTGGTGAAAATTTGTGCCTTTACTTTGTGCATAGACTTTGTGCATAAAATTTGTGCATAAAAGTTGTGCATGAAGTTTGTGCATAAACTTTGTGCATAAAAATTGTGCATAAACTTTGTGCATAAACTTTGTGCATAAAGTTTCTGCATAAACCTTGTGCATAAAGCATGTGCATAAACGTTGTGCATAAACTTTGTGCATAAATTGTGTGCATAAACTTTCTGCATAAACGTTGTGGTGAGACTTCGGGCCTAAACTTTGTGCATAAGCATTGTGCATAAACATTGTGCATAAACTTTGTGCATAAACATTGTGCATAACTTTGTGCATAAACATTGTGCATAAACTTTGTGCATAAACTTTGTGCATAAACTTTGTGCATAAACTTTGTGCATAAACTTTGTGCATAAACTTTGTGCATAAAAATTGTGCATAAACCTTGTGCATTAACGTTTTGCATAAACTTTCTTCATAAACGTTATGCATAAAGTTTGTGCATAAACGTCGTGCATAAACTTTGTGCATAAACGTTTTGCATAAACTTTCTGCATAAACGTTGTGGTGAATTTTGTGCCTAAACTTTGTGCATAAACTTTGTGCATAAACTTTGTGCATAAACTTTCTGCACAAACTTTGTGCATAAACGTTCTAAATAAACTTTGTGCATAAACATTTTGCATAAACTTTGTGCATAAACTACTTGCATATACTTTCTGCATAAACGTTGTCGTAAAACTTTGTGCATAAGCTTTGTGCATAAACTTAGTGCAGAACCTTTGTGCATAAACTTTGTGCATAAAGTTTGTGCATAAGCTTTGTGCATAAAAGCTGTGCGTAAACTTTGTGCATAAACGTTGTGCATAAACTTTGTGCAGAACTTTGTGCATAAACGTTGTGCATAAACTTTGTGCACAACTTTGTGCATGAACTTTGTGCATAAACGTTGTGCATAAACTTCGTGCATAAAGATATTGCATAAACTTTGTGCATAAATATTATGCGTAAACTTTGTGCATAAACTTTGTGCATAAACCTTGTGCATACACTTTGTGCATACAATTTGTGCATAAACGTTGTGCATGAACTTTGTGCATGAAATTTGTGCAAAACTTTGTGCATAAAGGTTGTGCATAAACTTTGTGCACGAACTTTCTGCATAAAAGTTTTGCATAACCTGTGTGCATAAACTTTGTGCACAAGTGTTGTTCATAAACTTTGTGCATAAACTTTGTGCATAAGCTCCGTGCATAAACATTGTGCATAAACTTCGTGCATAACATTTGTGCATAAACGTTGTGCATAAAATTTGTGCATGCAACTTGTGCATAAAATTTGAGCATAAACGTTGTGCATTAACTTTGTACTTAAAGTTTGTGCATAAACTTTGTGCATAAACGTTGTGCATAAACTTTGTGTATAAACTTTGTGCATAAACTTCGTGCATAAACTTTGTGCATAAACGTGTTGCACAAACTTTGTGCATAACCTTTGTGCATAAACTTTGTGCATAAAGTTTTTCCATAAACTTTGTGCATAAACGTTTTGCATAAACTTTTCGCATAAACGTTTTGCATAAACTTTGTGCAAAAACGTTGTGCATAAACATTGTGCATAAAATTTGTGCATAAACGTTGTGCATAAACGTTGTGCATAAACTTTGTGCATAAACTTTGTGCATAAAGTTTGTGCATAAACTTTGTGCATAACCATTGTGCATAAACATTGTGCACAAACTTCGTGCACAAACTTTGTGCATAAACTTTGTGCATAAACTTTGTGAATAAGCTTTGTGCAACTTTGTGCATAAACGTTGTGTATAAACTTTGTGCATAAACGTTGTGCACAAACATTTTGAATAAACATTCTGCATGAAATTTGTGCATCAGCTTTGTGCATTATCTTTGTGCATAAATGCTGTGCATAAACATTGTGCATAAACTTTCTGCATAAACGTTGTGCACAAAATTTGTCCATGAACTTTGTCCATAAACTTTGCGCCTAAACTTTGTGCAAAAACTTTGTGCAAAAACTTTGTGCATGAACATTGTGCACAAACTCTGTGCATAAACTTTCTGTATAAACGTTGTGAAGAAAACTTTCTCCTTAAACTTTGTGCATAAAATTTGTGCTTGAACTTTGTGCATAAAATTTGTGCATAAACGTTGTGCATGAACTTTGTGCATAAACTTTGTGCATAGACATTGTGCACAAACGCTGTGCATAAACTTTGTACATGAACTTTGTGCATAAACTTTGTGCATAATCTTTGTGCATAGACGTTGTGCATAAACTTTGTGCATAAACTTTGTCCATAAATTTTGTGCATAAACTTTGTGCATAAACGTTGTGCATAAACTTTGTACATAAACTTTGTGCATAAACTTTGTGCAGAACCTTTGTGCATACACTTTGTGCATAAACGTTTTGCATAACGTTGTGCATAGACGTTGTGCATAAACTTTGTGCAAAAATTTGTGCAAAACTTTATGAATAAACTTTGTACATGAATTTTGTGCATAAACGTTTTGCATAAACATTTTGCATAAAGTTTGTGCATAAACGTTTCGCATAAACGTTGTGAATGGACGTTATGCATAAACTTTGTGTATAAATACTATGCATAAGCATTCAACATATTATTTGTGCATAAACTTTGTGCAGACCCTTTGTGAATAACGTTTGTACATAAAATTTGTGCATAAACTTTGTGCATAACATTTGTGTATAATGTTTGTGCATAAGCATTGTGCATAAACTTTTTGCGTAAACTCTGTGCATAAAGTTAGTGCATAAACTTTGTGCATAAACTTTGTGCATTAACTTTGTGCATAAACCTTGTGCATAAACGTTTTGCATAGATTTTGTGCATAAACGTTGTGCATAAACTTTGTGCATAACTTTGTGTATAAACGTTATGCATAAACATTGTGCGTAACTTTGTTCATAAACTTTGTGCATAGTCTGTGTGCATAAACTTTGTGCATAAACATTTTGAATAAACGTTGTGCATAAACTTTGTGCATAAACATTTTGCCTAAACTTCGTGCATAAAGTTTGTGCATAAACGTTGTGCATGAACGTTCTGCATAAACTGTGTGCATAAACTTTGTGCATACAATTTCTGCATGAAATGTGTGCATAAACTTTGTCCACGAATGTTGTACATAAACTTTGTGCATACAATTTGTGCATAAACTTTGTGCATAAAAATTGTGCATAAACTTTGTGCATAAACTTTGTTCCTAAACGTTGTGCATAAACTTTGTGCATAAACTTCGTGTATAAACGTTCTGCATAAACTTTGTGCATAACTTTTGTGCATAAACTTTCTGCATATACTTTGTGCATAAACTTTGTGCATGAACGTTGTGCATAAACCTTTTGCATAAATGTTGTGCATAAACTTTGTGCATGAACTTTGTGCATAAATTTTGTGCATAAACTTTGTGCATAACCTTTGTGCATAAACATTGTGCACAAACTTCGTGCACAAACTTTGTGCATAAACTTTGTGCATAAACTTTGTGTATAAGCTTTGTGCGTAAATGTTCTTCATCAACTTTGTGGATAAACGTTGTGCATAAACTTTGTGCATAAACGGTGTGCGGAAACATTTTGAATAAACATTCTGCATAAAATTTGTGCATCAGCTTTGTGCATTATCTTTGTGCATAATCACTGTGCATAAACATTGTGCATAAACTTTCTGCATAAACGTTGTGCACAAAATTTGTGCATGAACTTTGTGCATAAACTTTGTGCCTTAACTTTGTGCAAAAACTTTGTGCAAAAACTTTGTGCATGAACATTGTGCACAAACTCTGTTCATAAACTTTGTGTATAAACGTTGTGCATAAACGTTCTCCTTAAACTTTGTGCATAAACTTTGTGCTTGAACGTTTTGCATAATATTTGTGCATGAACGTTGTGCATAAACGTTGTGCATAAACTTTGTGCATAGACGTTGTGAAAAAACGTTGTGCATAAACTTTGTGCATGAACTTTGTGCATAAACTTCCGGCATAAACTTTGTGCATAAGCTTTGTGCATAAAATGTGTGCATAAACTTTGTGCATAAACGTTGTGCATAAACTTTGTCCACAAACGTTGTGCATAAACTTTGTGCATAAACGTTGTGCATAAAGGTTTGGGCATAAGCCTTGTGCATAAAATTTGTGCATCAACTTTGTGCATAGACTTTGTGCATAAACGTTGTGCCTAAAAGTTGTGCAGAAACGTTGTGCATAAACTTTGGGCATAAACTTTGTGCAGAACCTTTGTGCATAAACTTTGTGCATAAACTTTGTGCACTAACTTTGTGCATAAACTTTGTGCATAAAATATGTGCATAAACGTTATGCATAAACTTTGTGCATAGAATTTGTGCATAAACCTTGTGCATATACGTTGTGAATAAATGTTCTGCATAAACGTTGTGCATAAACTTTGTGCATAAACATTTTGCTTAAAGTTTGTGCATAACATTTGTGCATAAACGTTGTGCATAAACTTAGTGCATAAACTTTCTGCATAGAATTTGTGCATAAACGTTGTGCATAAACGCTATGCATAAACTTTGTGTCTAAACTCTGTGCATAAACTTTGTACATAAACTTTGTGCATATAATTTGTGCATGGAATTTGTGCATAAACGTTGTGCCTAAAAGTTGTGCACAAATTTTGTGCATAAACTTTGTGCATAAACTTTGTGAATAAACTTTGTGCATAAACATTGTGCATAAACTTTGTGCATAAAGGTTGTGCATAAACGTTGTGCGTAACTTTGTGTATAAACTTTGTGCATAAACTTTGTTGATAACTTTGTGCATAAACTTTGTGCATAAACGTTGTGCATAAACTTTGTGCATAGACATTTTGCATAAACCTTGTGCATAAACATTGCTAATTAACTTTGTGCATAAACTTTGTGCATAAACTTTGTGCATCAACTTTGTGCATACACTTTGTGCATAAACGTTGTGCATAACCTTTGTGCATGAACTTTGTGCAAAACGTTGTGCATAAAGTTTGTGCATAAACTTTGTGCATATACTTCCTGCATAACTTCGTGCCTAACCTGTGTGAATAAACTAAGTGCATAAACGTTGTTCATAAACGTTGTGCATAAGCTTTGTGAATAAGCTCTGTGCATAAACATTGTGCACAAACTTTGTGCATAAACTTTGTACATGAACTTTGTGCATAAACTTTGTGCATAAACTTTGTGCATAAATGTTGTGCATGAAATTTTTACAGAAATTTTGTGCATAAACTTTGTGCATAAACTTTGTGCAAAAACTTTCTGCATAAAATTTGTGCATCAACTTTGTGCATAAACTTTGTGCATTATCTTTCTGCATGAACGTTGTGATAAACATTTGTGCATAAACTTTGTGCATAAACTTTGTTTATAAACTTTGTGCCTAAACTTTGTGCAGAAACTTTGTGCATAAACTTTGTTTATAAACTTTGTGCATAAAGGTTGGGAATAAACGTTCTGCTTAGACTTTGTGCATAAACGATGTGCTTAAACTTTGTGAATAAATTTTTTGCATAAACGTTGTGCATAAAATTCGTGCATAAACGTTGTGCACAAACTTTGTGTAAAAACGTTGTGCATAAATTCTGTGCATAAACTTCATGCATAAGCTTTGGGCATCAACTTTGTGCATACGATTTGTGCATAAACTTTGTGCATCAACTTTGTGCATAAACGTTGTGCATAATCTTGTGCATAGTTTTTGTGCATAAACGTTGTGCATAAACTTTGTGCTTAAACGTTGTGCATGAACTTTGTGGATAAACTTTTGGCATAATCGTTTTGCATAAACTTTGAGCATAATCATTGTGCATAAAACTTCTACATAAACGTTGAGCATATACTTTGTGCATAAACTTTGTGCATAAACTTTGTGCACAAACTTTGTGCATAAACTTTGTACATGACTTATGTGCATAAACTTTGTTCAAAAACTTTGTGCAGAAACGTTGTGCGTAAACTTTGTGCAGAAACTTTGTACATGAACTTTGTGCATAAACTTTGTGCATAATCTTTGTGCATAGACGTTGTGCATAAACTTTGTGCAGAAACTTTGTCCATAAACTTTGTGCATAAACTTTGTGCATAAAAGTTGTGCATAAACGTTGTACATAAAATTAGTGCATAAACTTTGTGCAGAACCTTTGTGCATACACTTTGTGCATAAACGTTGTGCATAACGTTGTGCATATACGTTGTGCATAAATGTTGTGCAAAACGTTGTGCAAAACTTTGTGCATAAACTTTGTGCATAAACATTTGCATAAAGTTTGTGCATAAACATTTTGCATAAACGTTGTGCATAAACGTTGTGCATAAACTTTGTGTATACATATTGTGCATAATATTTTAACATATTATTTGTGCATAAAATTTGTGCAGACCCTCTGTGCATAACATTTGTACAGAATCTTTGTGCATAAACTTTGTGCATAACCTTTGTGTATAATGTTTGTGGAAAAACATTGTGCATAAACTTTGTACGTAAAATGTGTGCATAAAGTTAGTGCATAAACTTTGTGCATAAACTTTGTGCATTAACTTTGTGCATAAACCTTGTGCATAAACGTTGTGCATAGACTTTGTGCATAAACTTTGTGCATAAACGTTGTGCATAACTTTGTGTATAAACGTTATGCATAAACATTGTGCGTAACTTTGTTCATAAACTTTGTGCATAATCTGTGTGCATAAACTTTGTGCATAAACATTTTGAATAAACTTTGTGCATAAACTTTGTGCATAAACGCTGTGCATAAAAATTTTCCATAAGCTTTGTGCATAAAGTTTGTGCATAAACGTTGTGCATGAACGTTCTGCATAAACTTTGTGCATACAATTTGTGAATCAAATGTGTGCATAAACTTTGTCCATGAATGTTGTACATAAACTTTGTGCATACACTTCGTGCATAAACTTTGTGCATAAACATTGTGCATAAAATTTGTGCATAAACTTTGTTCCTAAACGTTGTGCATAAACTTTGTGCATAAACTTTGTGTATAAACTTTCTGCATAAACTTTGTGCATAACGTTTTTGCATAAACCTTCTTCATATACTTTGTGCATAAACTTTGTGCATGAACGTTGTGCTAAACCTTTTGCATAAATGTTGTGCACAAACTTTGTGCATAAACTTTGTGCATAACCTTTGTGCATAAACTTTGTTCCTAAACGTTGTGCATAAACTTTGTGCATAAACTTTGTGTATAAACTTTCTGCATAAACTTTGTGCATAACGTTTTTGCATAAACCTTCTTCATATACTTTGTGCATAAACTTTGTGCATGAACGTTGTGCTAAACCTTTTGCATAAATGTTGTGCACAAACTTTGTGCATAAACTTTGTGCATAACCTTTGTGCATAAACTTTGTGCATAAACGTTGTGCATACACTTTGTGCATAAACGTTGTGCATAAACTTGTGCATAAACGTTGTGCATAAACTTTGTGCAGAAACTTTGTGCATAAACGTTGTGCATAAACGTTCTGCCTAAAATTTGTGCATAAACTTTGTGCATAAACTTTGCGCATAAACTTTGTAGATTGACTCTGTGCATAAACAGTGTGCATAAACTTTGTGCATGAATGTTGAGCATATAATTTGTGCATAAAAATTGTGCATGAAATTTCTACATAAACTTTGTTCATAAACTTTGTGCATAAACTTTGTGCATAAGGTTTGTGCATAAATGTTTTGGATTACCTTTTTGCATAAGCTTTGTGCATAAACAGTGTGGATGAACTTTGTGCATAAAATCTGTGCATAAACATTGTGCATAAACTCTTTGCATAAACGTTGTGCATAAACGTTTTGCATAAACTTTGTGCATACACTTTGTGCATAAACTGTGTGCATAGCTTTGTGCAGAAACGTTGTGCATAAACGTTGTGCATAAATTTGTGCATAAACTTTGTGCATAAACATTGTCTATAAACATTTTGCATAAATCTTTTGCATAAACATTTTGAATAAACCGTTGTGCATAAACCTTGTGCATAAACATTGTGAATACACGTTGTGCATAAGCGTTTTGCATAAAATTTCTGCATAAATGTTGTGCATGAACTTTGTGCATAAACTTTGTGCATAAACATTGTGCATAAACTTTCTGCATAAACGTTGTGCATAAACTTTGTGCATAAACGTTGTGCATAAATGTTGTGCATACACGTTGTGCATAAACTTTGCGCATAACCTTTTTGTAAGGCTTTGTGCATAAACGTTTTGAGTACAAGTTGTGCGTAAACGTTGTGCATAAACTTTGTTCACAAACTTTGTGCAGAACCTTTGTGCATAAACTTTGTGCATAAACTTTGGGCATAAACGTTGTGCATAAACTTTGTGCATAAAATTTGTGCATGAACGTTTTTCATAAACTTTGTGCATACACTTTGGACATGAACGTTGTGCATAAACTTTGTGCATACATTTGTGCATAAACGTTGTGCATAAACTTTGTGCATAACATTGTGCATACATTTTGTGCAGAAACGTTGTGCATTCACTATGTGCACAAAATGTTTTGCATACGTTTTGTGCATAAACTTTGTACATAAACGTTGTGCATGAACTTGGAGCATAACCTTTGTGCATAAACGTTGTAATTAAACGTTGTGCCTAAAAGTTATGTAAACATTGTGCATAAACTTGGTGCATAAACTTTGTGCAGAACCATTGTGCATAAACATTGTGCATAAACTTTGTGCATAAACTTTGTGCATAAAGTTTGTGCATAAACGTTGCACATTAACTTTGTGCATAAACGTTGTGCATAAACTATGTGCATACACTTTGTGCATAAACTTTGTGCACAAACTTTGTGCATAAACGTAATGCAAAAACTTTGTGCACAAACTTTGTGCATAAACTTTGTGCATAAACTTTGTGCACAAACGTTGTGCATATAGTTTGTGCATAAATTCTGTGCATAAACTTTGTGCATAAACGTCGTGCATAAACGTTCTGCACAAACTTTGTGCATAAACTTTGTGCATAAACCTTGTGCATAAACTTTGTGCATAAACTTTGGGCATAAACGTTCTGCACAAACTTTGTGCATAAAATTTGTGCATAAACTTTGTGCCTAAATGTTGTGCATAAACGCTGTGCATTAACTATGTGCATAAATATTGTGCATAAACTTTGTGCATAAACTATGTGCATAAACGTTGTGCATAAACGTTGCGCATAAACTTTGTGCATAACTTTGCGCATAAAGTTTGTGCATAAACTTTGTGCATAAACTTTGTGCTCTAACATAACGTTTGTGCATAATCGTTTTGCATAAATGTTGTCCATAAACTTTGTGCATAAACGTTGTGCAAAAACTTTGTGCATAAACGTTGTGCATAAGCTTTCTGCATAACGTTCGTGCATAAGTTTTGTGCATAACCTTTGTGCATAAACTTTGTACATAGACTTTGTGCATAAACTTTAAGGAATAACCTTTGTGCATAATGTTTGTGCATAAACGATGTGCATAAAATTTTTGCATAAACTTTCTGCAGAAATTGTGTGCATAAACAGTGTGCATAAATGTTTTTCAAACGTTTTGTGCATAAACTGTGTGCATAAACGGTTTGCATAAACTTTGTGCATAAACTCTGTGCATAAACGCTATGCATATACTTTGTGTTTAACTTGGTGTATAAACGGTATGCATAAACTTTGTGCATAACTTTGTTCATAAACTTTGTGCATAACATTTGTGCAGAAACTTTGTGCATAAAAATTTTGCATTAACTTTGTGCATAAATGTTTTGCATAAACGTTGTGCATGAACTTTGTGCATAAACGTTTTGCATGAATTTTGTGCATAAACGTTCTGCATAAACTCTGTGCAGAAACTTTGTGCATAAAACTTCTGTATAAACCTTGTGCATAAACTTTGTCGATGAACATTGTGCATAATTTTTGTGCATAAAATTTATGCATAAACTTTGTGCTTAAACGTTGTGCATACACTTTGTGCATAAAATATGTGCATAAACGTTTTGCATAAACTTTGTGCATAAACTTTGTGCATAAAAATTCTGCATAAACTTTTTGCATAAACTTTGTGCATATAATTTGTGCATAAAAGTTGTGCATAAACGTTATGCATAAACTTTGGGCATAAACTTTGTGCATAAAATTTGTGCATAAGCTTTGTGCATGATCATTGTGCATAGACTTTGTGCATAAACATTGTGCCGAAAAGATGTGCATAAACGTTGTGCATAAATGTTGTGCATAAACTTTGTGCAGAACCTTTGTGCATGATTTTTGTGCATAAACGTTTGTGCATAAACTTTGTGCATTAACTTTGTGCATAAACGTTCTGCATTTACTTTGTGCATAAACTTTGTGCATAAACGTTGTGCATAAACATTGTGCATACCTTTGTGGATAAACGTTGTGCATAAACTTTGTGCATAACATTATGCATAGCTTTGTGCCTAAACTTTGTGTTATTAAAAAATTTAAAACACAAAGTTTGGTTGAAAGTTGTATTGGAGGCTGGGTTGGAAGCTCCGTTGGAAGTTGGGTTGGAAGATGGGTTAAAAGTTGGGTTGGATGTTGGGTTGAAAGTTGGGTTGGAAGTTGGGTTGAAAGTTGGACTGGACGCGTGGTTGGAAGTTGGATTGGAAGTTGGTTTAAATGTTGGGATGGAAGTTGGGTTGGAAGTTGGGTTGGAAGTATGGTTGGAAGTTGGGTTGGAAGTTGGGTTGGAAGCTAAGTTGGAAGCTGGGATGGAAGTTGGGATGGAAGTTGGGTTGGAAGTTGGGTTGGAATATGGGTTGGAAGTTGGGTTGGAAGTTGGGTTGGAAGTTGGGTTGAAAGTTAGGTTCGAAGTTGGGATGGAAGTTGTGATGGAAGTTGAGTTGGAAGTTGGGTTGGATGTTGGGTTGGAAGTTGGGTCGGAAGTTGGGTTGAGAGCTGGGATGGACGTTGGGGGGGAACTTGGGATGAACGTTGGTTTGGAAGTTGGGTTGGAAGTTGGATTGTAAGTTGGGTCAGAAGTTGGGTTGGAAGATGGAATGGAAGTTGTGATAGAAGTTGGGTTGGAAGTTGGGTTGGAAGTTGGGTTGGAAGTTGGGTTGGAAGTTGGGTTGGAAGTTGGGTTGGAAGTTGGGTTGGAAGTTGGGTTGGATTTTAGGTTCATAGTTGGGTTGGATATTGGATTGAAAGCTGGGTTGTAAGTTGGATTGGAATTTGGGTTGGAAGTTGGGTTGGAAGTTGGGCTGAAAGTTGGGTTGGACGTTGGGTTGAAAGTTGGGCTGGAAGATGGGTTGGAAGTTGGGTTCGAAGCTGGTTTGGACGTTGGGTTAAACGTTGGGTTGGAATTTGGGTTGGACATCGGGTTGGAAGTTGGGTTGGAAGTTGGGTTGGAAGCTGGGATGGAGATTGGGATGGAAGTTGAGTTGGAGGTTGGGTTGGAAGTTGGGTTGGAAGTTGCGTTGGAAGTTGAGATGGAAGTTGGGATGGAATGTGAGCTGGAAGTTGTATTGGAAGTTGGGTTGGAAGTTGGCTTGGAAGCTGGGTTGGAAGTTGGGTTGGAAGTTGGGTCGGAATTTGAGCTGGAAGTTGGATTAGAAGTTGGGTTGAATGTTTGGTTGGAAGTTGGGTTGGATCAGGGCTGGAAATAGGGCTGGATGTTGGGTTGGACGTTGGGTCGGAAATTCGCTTGGAAGTTGGGTTGGAAGTTGGGATGAAAGTTGGGTTGGAAGTTTGAAAGGAAGTTGGGTAGAAAGTTGGGTTGGAAGTTGGGTTGGAAGTTGGGTTGGAATTTGGGCTGGAAGTTGTGTTAGAAGTTTGGTTGGAAGTTGGGTTTGGAAGCTGGGTTGGAGGCTGGGTTGGAATTTGGGTTGGAAGTTAGGTTGGAAGCTTGGTTGAAATTTGGGTTGGAAGTTGGGTTGGAAGCTGGGTTCAAAGTTGGGATGGAAATTGGGTTGGAAGTTGGGTTGAAATTTGGGTGGAATTTGGGTTGGAAGTTGGGTTGGATATTGGGCTTGAAGTTGGCTTGGTAGTTGGGTTTGAAGTTGGGTTGGAAGCTGGGTTGAAGGTTGGCTTGAAAGTTTTGTGGGAAGTTGGGTTGGAAGTTGGGTTGGAAGTTGGGTTGGAAGTTGGGTTGGAAGTTGGGTTGGAAACTGGGATGAAAGTTGGGTTGGAAGTTGGGTTGGAAGTTGGATTGAAGGTTGGGTTGGAAGTTGGGTTGGAAGTTTGGTGCGATGGTGGGTTGGAAGTTGGATTGGAAGTTGTGTTGGAAGCTGTGTTGGAAGTTGGATTGGAAGTTGTGTTGGAAGTTGGGTTGGAAGTTGGGTTGGAAGTTGAATTGGAAGTTGGGTTGGAAGTTGTCTTGGAAGTTGGGATGCAATTTGGGTTGGAAGTTGGGTTTGAAGTTGGGTTGGAAGTTTGGTTTGAAATTGGGTTGGAATTTGGACGGGACGTTGGGTTGGAAGTTGGGTTGGAAGTTGGGTTAGAAGCTATGTTGGATGTTGGGTTTGAATTTGGGTTTGAAGTTGGGTTATAAGCTGCGTTTGAAGTTGGGTTGTAGCTTGGATTGGAAGTTTGGACTGAAATTGGGTTAGAAGCTGGGATGTACGTTAGGTTGGAAGTTGGGTTGAAAGCTGGGATGGAAGTTGGGTTGTAAGTTTGGCTCGAAGCAAGTTTGGAAATTGGGTTGAAAGTTTGGTTAGGAGTTGGGTGGGAAGTTGGATTGGAAGTTTGGTGAAATTTTGGGTTGGAAGTTGAGTTAAAAGTTGAGTTGGAAGTTGGGTTTGAAGTTGAGTATGAAGTTGGGTTGGAAGTTGGGTTGGAAGCTGGGTTGGAAGCTGGGTTGAAGGTTAAGTTGGAACTTGGGTTGGAAGTTGGGTTGGAAGCTGGAATGGAAGTTGGTATGGAAGGTGGGTTGGAAGTGGGGTTGGAAGTTAGGTTGGAAGTTGGGTTTGAAGTTGGGCTGGAAGTTGGGTTGGAAGTTAGGTTGGAAGTTTGGATGAAAGTTGAGTTGGAAGGTTGTTTGGAAGGTGGGTTGGAAGTTGGGTTGGAAGCTGGGTTGGAAGTTGGGTTGGAAGTTGGGTTGAAAGTTGGGTTGGAAGTTGG
>SZWC01000076.1:538836-578188 GCA_023375785.1 Penium margaritaceum
AGGTGGATTGGAAGTTTGGTTGGATGGTGGGTTGGAAGTTGGGTTGGATGTTGTGTTGGAAGCTCGGTTAGAGGTTGGATTGGAAGTTGCGTTGTAACTTGGGTTGGAAGTTGCGCTGGATGTTGGATTGGAAGTTGGGATGGAAGTTGGCTTCAAAGTTGGGATGCATGTTGGGTTGGATGTTGGTTTTGAAGTTGGGTCAGAAGTTGGGTTGGAAATTGGGCAGGAAGGTGGGTTGGAAGGTGGGTTGGAAGGTGGGTTGGAATTTGGATTGGAAGTTGCGTAGGAAGTTTGGTTGGACATTGGGTTGGATGTTGGGCTGGAAGTTCCGATGGAAGTTGGATTGGAAGCTGGGTTGGAAGCTAGGTTGGATGTTGGGTTTGAAGTTGGGTTGGGAGTTGGGTTATAAGCTAGGTTGGAAGTTGGGTTCGAGGTTGGATTGGAAGTTTGGTTGGAAATTGGGTTCGAAGCTGGGATATACGTTAGGTTGGAAGTTGGGTTGGAAGCTAGGATGAAAGTTGGGGTGGAATTTTGGTTGGAAATCGGGTTGGAAGTTGGGTTGGAAGCTAGGCCGGAAGCTGGGTTAGAAGTTGGGTTGGACATTGGGCTGGAAGTTGGGTTAACAGTTAGGTTGGAAGTTGGATTGGAAGTTGGGGTGAATGTTTGGTTGAAAGTTGAGTTGGAAATAGGGTTGGAAGTTGGGTTGGATGTTAGGTTGGAAGTTGGGTTGAAAGTTGGGTTGGAAGTTGTGTTGGAAGCTTGGTTGGAAGTTGGGTTGGAAGTTGGGTTGGAAGTTGGGTTGGAAGCTTGATTGAAAGTTGGCATGTAAGTTGGGCTGGAAGGTTGGTTGGAAGTTGGGCTGGAATTTGGGATGGAAGTTGGGATGGAAGTTGAGTTGGAAGGTGGTTTGGAAGGTGGGTTGGAAGTTGGGTTGGTAGTTGGGTTGGAAGTTGGGTTGGAAGTTGGGTTGCAAGTTGGGTTGGAAGTTGGGTTGGAAGTTGAGTTGGAAGGTGGGTTGGAAGGTGGGTTGGAAGTTGAGTTGCAAGTTGGGTTGGATGTTGGATTGAAAGCTGGATTGGAAGCTTGGTTGGAAACTGGGATGGAAGTTGGATTGGAAGCTGGGTTGGAAGTTGGATTGGACGTTGGGTTGGAAGTTGGGTGGGAAGTTGGGTTGGAAGTTGGCTTGGAAGTTGGATCGGAAGTTGTGTTAGAAGTTGGGTTAGAAGTTGGGTTGAAAGCTGAGTTGCAAGTTGGGTTGGATGTTGGATTGAAAGCTGGATTGGAAGCTTGGTTGGAAACTGGGATGGAAGTTGGATTGGAAGCTGGGTTGGAAGTTGGATTGGACGTTGGGTTGGAAGTTGGGTGGGAAGTTGGGTTGGAAGTTGGCTTGGAAGTTGGATCGGAAGTTGTGTTAGAAGTTGGGTTAGAAGTTGGGTTGAAAGTTGGGTTGGAAGTTGTGTTGGAAGCTGGGTTGGAAGTTGGATTGGAAGTTGGGTTGGAAGTCGGATTGGAAGTTGGGTTAGAAGGTGGGTTGAAAGTTGAGTTGCAAGTTGGATTGGATGTTGGATTGAAAGCTGGATTGGAAGCTTGGTTGGAAACTGGGATGTAAGTTGGATTGGAAGCTGGGTTGGAAGTTGGGTTGGAAGTTGGGTTGGAAGTTGGGTTGGAAGTTGGGTTGGAAGTTAGGTTGGAAGTTGGAATTGAAGTTGGGATGGAAGTTGAGCTGGAAGCTTGGTTGAAAGTTGGGTTTGAAGTTGGGTTGGAAGTTGGATTGAAAGCTGGGATGGAAGATTGGATGGAAGTTGGGTTGGAAGTTGGGTCGGAAGCTGGGTTGGAAGTTGGGTTGGAAGTTGGCTTGGAAGTTGGGTCGGAAGTTGGGTTGGCAGTTGGGTTAGAAGTTGGGTTGAAAGTTGGGTTGAAAGGTGGGCTGGATGATGGGATGAAAGTTAAGATGGAAGTTTGGTTTGAAGTTGGACTGAAAGTAGGTTTGGAAGTTGGGTTGGAAGTTGGGTTTGAAGTTAGGTTGGAAGTTGGGATGGATGTTTGGTTGGAAGATAAGATGTAAGTTAGGTTTGAAGTTTTGGCTTCAAAAGCTTGGAGGCAAGTTGCGTTGGAAGTTGGGTTGGAAGCTGGACTGGAAATTGGATTGGAAGTTGGGTTAGAACTTGGGTTGGAAGTTGGGTTGGAAGTTAGGTTGGAAGTTGGGATAGAATTTGAGATAGAAGTTTGGATGGAAGTTGAGTTGGAAGTTGGGTTTGAGGTTTGGTTGGATGTTGGGAAGGTAGCTTGGTTGAAAGCTGGGATGGGAGTTGGGATGGAAGTTGGGTTTGAAGTTGGGTTGAAAGTTGGGTTGGAAGTTGGGGTGGAAGTTTAGTTGGAAGTTGGGTTGGAAGTTGGGTTGGACGTTTGGCTAGAAGTTGGGTTGGAATATGGGTTGTAAGTTGCATTGGAAGTTGCTTTGGACGTTGTGTTGGAAGTTGGGTTGGAAGTTGGGTTGGAAGCTGGGATGGAAGTTGGGTGTGAGGCTGGGATGGAAGTTGGGTTGAAAGTTGTGTTATAAGTTGGTTTGGACATTGGGTTGGAAGTTGGGTTGAAAGTTGGGTTGGAATTTGGGTTGGAAGATGGGTTTGAAAATGGGATGGAAGTTGGGTTTGAAGTTGGGTTGAAAGTTGGGTTGAAAGTTTGGTTGGAACTTGGGTTGGACATTGGGCTGGAAGTTGGCTTGGTAGTTGGGTTTGAAGCTGGATTGGGAGTTGGGTTGGAAGTTGGGTTGGAAGGTGGGTGGGAAGTTGGTTTGAAAGTTGGGTTGGAAGCTGGGTTGCAAGCTGGGTTGGAAGCTGGGTTGAAATTTGGGTTGGAAGTTTGGTTCGATGTTGGGTTGGAAGTTGGGTTAGAAGTTGTAGTGGAAGCTGGGTTGGAAGTTGGATTGGAAGTTGCGTTGGAAGATGGGTTGGAATTTGGGTTTGAAGTTGGATTGGAAGTTGGATTGGAAGTTGGCTTGGAAGTTGGGGTGCAAGTTGGGTTTGAAGGTGGGTTGGACGTTGGGTAGGAAGTTTGGATGGACATTGAGTTAGATGTTGGGATGGAAGTTGGGGTGGAAGTTGGGTTGGAAATCGGGTTGGAAGTTGCGTTGGAAGTTAGGTTGGACGTTGGGTTGGAAGTTGGGTTAGGAGTTGGGTTGGAAGTGGGATTGGAAGTTGGGTTAAATGTTGGGATGGAAGTTGAGTTGGAAGTTGGCTTGGAAGTTGGGTAGGAAGTTGGGTTGGAAGCTGCGTTGGAAGTTGGGTTGGAAGTTGTGTTGGAAGCTGGGTTGGAAGTTGGGTTGGAAGTTGGGTTGGAAGTTGGGTTGGAAGTTGGATTGGAAGTTGGGATGGAAGTTAGGCTGGAAGTTGGGTTGGAAGTTGGGTTATAAGTTCGGTTGGAAGTTGGGCTGGATGTTTTGTTGGAAGTTGGGTTGGACGTTGGGTTTGAAGTTGGGTTGGAAGTTTGGTTAGAAGATGGGTATAAAGCTGGCATGGAAGTTGGGATGGAAGTTTTTCTGAAAGTTGGGTTGGTAGTTGGGGTGAAAGTTAGGTTGGAAGTTGGCTTAGATGTTGGGTTGGAAGCTGGGTTGGACGTTGGGTTCGAAGATGGGTTCAAACTTGGGTTGAAAGTTGAGTTGGAAGTTGGGTTGAAAGTTGGGTTGAAAGTTGACATTGAAGTTAAGATGGAAGTTGTGTTGGAAGTTGGGTTGAAAGTTGGGTTGGAGGTTGGGTTGGAAGCTGGGTTGGAAGTTGTGTTGGAAGTTGGAATAGAAGTTGGGTTTGAAGTTGGGTTGGCAGTTGGGTTGGAAGTTGGATTAGAAGTTGTGTTTGAAGTTGGGTTGGAAGTTGGGTTGAATATGGGTTGGAAGCTGGGTTGGAAGTTCGGTTGGAAGTTGGTTTGGAAGTTGGGTTGGAATTTGGTATGGAAGTTGGGTTGGAAGTAGGGTTGGAAGTTGGGTTGGAAGTTGGGTTGGAAGTTCCGTTGGAAAATGGGTTGGAAGTTGGGTTGGAAGTTGGGATTAAAGTTGGGTTGGAATTTCGGCTGGAAGTTGGGTTGGAAGATGGGTTGGAAGTTGGGATGGAAGTTGGTTTCTAAGTTGGGTTGGAAGTTGGCTTGGAAGTTGGGTTGAAAGTTGGGTTGAACGTTGGGTTGGAAGCTGGGTTGGTAGATGGGTTAAAAGTTGATTTTGGAGTTGGGTTGGAAGTTTGGTTGGAATTTGGGTTGGAATTTGGATTGGAAGTTGGGTTTAAATTTGGGTTGGAAGTTGGGATGGAGTTTGGGATGGAAGTTGCGTTGGAAGTTGGGTTGGAAATTGGGTTGGAATTTGGGTTGGAAGTCCGGTTGGAAGTTGGGTTGGAAGTTTGGATGGAAGTTGGGATGGAACTAAAGTTTGAAGATTTGTTGATCGTTAGGTTGGAAGTTGGGTTGGAAGTTGGATTGAAAGCTGGAATGAAAGTTCGGATGGACATTGAGTTGGAAGTTGGGTTCTAATTTGGGTTAAAAGTTAGGTTGGAAGTTGGGATGAAAGTTGGGTTGGAAGTTGGCTTGGAATTTGGGTTGGAAGTTGGGTTGGAAGATGTGTTCGAAGTTGGGTTGGAAGTTGGGTTAGAAGTTGGGTTGGAAGTTAGGTTGGAAGTTGTGTTGGAAGTTGGGTTGGACGTTGGTTTGGAAGTTGGGTTGGAAATTGGGTTGGACGTTGGGTTTGTAGTTGGGTTGGAAGTTGGATTGGAAGTTGGGTTAGAAGTTGGGATGGAAGTTGGGTTGGAAGTAAGGTTGGAAGTTGGGTTGGAAGTTGGATTGGAAGTTGGGTTGGTAGTTGGGTTGCAAGTTGGATTGGAAGTTGGATTGAAAGCTTGACTGGAAGTTTGAATGGTAGTAGGGTCGAAAGATGTGTTGGAAGTTGGGGTGGATGTTAGGTTGGAAGTTGGGTTGGAAGTTGGGTTGGAAGTTGGGTTATAAGTTGGGCTAGAAGTTGAGATAAGAGTTGATATGGAAGTTGGGTTGGAAGTTGGGTTGGAAGTTGGGTTGGAAGTTGGGTTGGAGGTTGGGTTAGATGTTTGGCTGAATGTTGGGATGAGAGTTGGGATGGAAATTGGGATGGAAGTTGGGTTGGAAGTTGGGTTCGAAATTTAGTTGGAAGCTGGGCTTGAAGTGGGGTTGAAATTCTGGCTGGAAGTTTGGTTGAAAGGTGGGTTGGAAGTTGGGTTGGAAGTTGGGTCGGAAGTTGGAATGGAAGTTTGGTTGGAAGTTGGATTGGAAGTTGGGTTGGAAGTTGGGTTGGAAGCTTGGTTGGAAGTTGGGATGGAAGTTGGGATGGAAGTTGGGTTGGAAGTTGGGTTGAAGTAGGGATGGAAGTTGGGTTGGAAGCTGGGTTGGAAGATGGGTTGAAAGTTCTGTTGGAGGCTGGTTTGTAAGCTAGGCTGGAAGTTGGGTTGGAAGCTGGGTTAGAAGTTAGGGAGGAAGTTGGGTTGGAAGTTGGGTTGGAATTTGGGCTGGAAGTTGGATTAGAATTTGGGTTTGAAGTTGGGTTGGAAGTTGGGTTGGAAGTTGGGGTGCAAGTTGGGTTAGAAGTTAGATTAGAAGTTGGGTTGGAAGTTGTGTTGAAAGTTGAGTTGGGTGTTGAATTGAAAGCTGAGTTGGAAGTTGGGATGGAAGTTGGGTTGGAAGTTAGGATGGAAGTTGGGATGGAAGTTGAGTTGGAAGTTGGGCTGGAATTTGGTTGGAAGTTGGGTTTGAAGTTGGGTTGTAAGTTGGGTTGAAAGCTGGGATAAAAGTTGGGATGGAATTTGGGTTCGAAGTGGGGATGGAAGTTGAGTTGGAATTTGGGTTGGAAGTTGGATTGGAAGTTGGGTTGAAAGTTGGGTTGGAATTTGGGTTGGAAGTTGGGATGGAAGTTGGGATGGATGCTGGGTTGGAAGATGAGTTGGAAGTTGGATTTTGAAGTTGAGTTGGAAGTTGGGTTGAAAGCTGGGACTGAGGCTGGGTTGGAAGCTGGGTTGGAAGTTGCGTTGGAAGTTGGGTTGGAAGTTGGGTTGAAAGTGCGGTTGGAAGTTGGGTTGGGAGTTGGGTTGGAATTTGGGTTGGAAGTTGGGTTGGAAGTTGGGTTGGAAGTTGGGTTGGAATTTGGTTTGGAATTTGGGTTAGAATTTGGATTATAAGGTGGGTTGGAAGTTGTGTTGGAAACCGGGTTGGAAGTTGGGATGGAAGTTCGCATGCAAATTGGGTTCAAGGTTGGATTGGAAGCTGATTTGGAAGTTGGGTTGGATGTTGAGTTGGAATTTGGGTTGGAAGTTGGGTTGGAAGTTCAGTTGGAAGTTGGGTTGGAAGCTGGATTGGAAGTTAAGTTGGAAGTTGGGTTGGAAGTTGGGTTGGATGTTTTGTTGGAATATTGGTTGGACGCTAACTTGGAAGCTGGGTTCAGAGTTGGGTTGGAAGTTGGGCTGGAAGTTGGGTTGGATGTCAGGTTGGAGTTTGGGTTGGAAGTTGGGTTGGAAGTTAGGTTGGACATTGGGTTGAAAGTTTGGTTGGAAGTTTGGTTGAAAGTTGGGTTGGAAGTTGAGTTGGGAGTTGGGTCAGAAGTTGGGCTGCAAGTTGGGTTAGAAGTTGGGTTTGGAGGTTGGGTTGGAAGTTGGGTTAAAAGCTGGATTAGAAGCTAGGATAGAACTTGGGTTGGCAGTTGGGTTGGAAGTCGGGTTGGACATGGGGCTGGAACTTGGATTGGAAGTTGGGTTAGAAGTTGGAATGGAAGTTGGGTTAGAAGTTGGGTTGAAAGTTGGGTTAAACGTTGAGTTGGAATTTGGGTTGGAATTAGGGTTGTAAGTTGGGATGGAAGTTGGGTTGGAAGTTGGGATGGAGGTTGGGATGAAATTTGGGCTGAAAGTTGGGTTGGAAGTTGGTTGGAAGCTGGGTTGGAAGTTGGGTCGCAAGTTGGGTTGAAAGCTGGAATGAAAGTTGGGATGCAAGCTGGGTTGGAAGTGGGGTTGGATGTTGGGTTAGAGTTTGGATGGGAGGTTGGGTTGGAAGTTGGGTTAGAAGTTGGTTTGCAAGTTGGGTTGGAAGTTAGGATAGATGTTGGGATGGAGGCTAGGTTGGAAGCTAGGTTGGAAGTTGGATTGGAAGTTGGGTTGGAAGTATGATTGGAAGTCGCGCTGAAAGTTGGGTTGGAAGTTAGGTTCAAAGTTGGGTTGGAAGTTGGGCTGGAAGTTGGGTTGGAAGTTGGGTTGAAACTTGGGTTGGAAGCTGGATTGGAAGCTGGGTTGGATGTTTGGTTGGATACTGGATTGGAAGTTGGGTTGGATATCGGGTTAGAAGTTGGGTTGGAAGTTTGGATGGAAGTTGGGATAGAAGTTGGATCGGAAGTTGGGTTGGGAGTTGAGTTGGATGTTGGGTTGGAAGTTGGGTTGGAAGTTGGGTTGGAATCTGGGTCGGAAGTTGGGGTGGAAGTTGTCTTAGAAGATGGATTATAAGTTTGGTTGGAAGTTTGGATGGAGATTGGGTTGGGAAATGGGATGGATTTTGGGATGTAAGTTGGGTTGGAAGTTGGATTGGAAGTTTGTTTGGAAGTTGGGTTGGAAGTTGGTTTGGAAGTTGGGTTTGAAGTTGGGTTGGAAATTGGGTTGGATGTTGGGTTAGAGGTTGGGTTGGAAGTTGGGTTGGAAGGTGGGTCGGAAGTTGGGTTGGAAGTTGGATTAGAAGTCAGATTATAAGTCCGGTTGGAAGTTGGGTTGGAAACCGGGCTGGAAAATGGGATGGAAGTTGGGATGCAAGTTGGTTTGGAAGCTGGATTGGAAGTTTGTTTTGAAGTTGGGTTGGAATTTGGGTTGGAAGTAAGGTTGGAAGTTGGGTTTGAACCTGGATTGAAAGTTGGGTTGGAAGTTGGGTTGGAAGTCTGGTTGGAAGTTTGATTGGAAGCTGAGTTGAATGTTAGGTTGGAAGTTGGGTTGGAATTTGGGTTGGAAGTTGGGTTGGAAGTTGGGTTTGAAGTTGGGTTTGAAGTTGGGTTGGAAGTTGGGTTGGACATTGGGTTGAAAGTTGGGTTGGAAGTCTGGATGGAAGTTAGGATGGAAGTTGGGTTGTAGGTTGGGCTAGAAGTTGGGTTAGTAGTTCAGTTGGAAGTTGGGTTGGAAGCTAGGTTGAACGTTGGGCTGCAAGTTGGGTTTGAAGTTGGGTTGGAAGTTGGGATGGAAGTTGGGTTGGAGGTTGGGTTGGAAGCTGGGTTGGAAGTTGGATTGGAAGTTGGGTTGGAAGTTTGGTTGAAAGTTGGGATGGAGGCTGGGTTGGAAGCTATGTCGGAAGTTGGGATGCAGGTTGGACTGGAAGTTGGGCTGCAAGTGGGGTTGGAAGTTTGGTTGGAAGGTGGTTTCGAAGTTGGGTTGGAAATTGGGTTTGAATTTTGGTTGGAAGTTGTGTTAAAAGTTGAGTTGAAAGTTGGATTGGAAACTGGGTCGGACGTTGGGATGGAGGTTGGGTTGGAAGTTGGGATGGATGTTGGGATGGAAGTTGGGTTGGAAGTTGGGTTGGTAGTTGGCTGGAAGTTGGGTTGGAAGTTGGGTTGGAAGTTGGGTTCAAAGCTGGGATGAAAGTTGGGATGGAATTTGGGATGGAAGTTGGGTTGGAAGTTGGTTTGGAATTTCGAGTGGAAGTTGGGTTGGAAGTTGGGCTGGAAGTTGGGCTGGAAGTTGGGTTGGAACTTGGGTTTGGATTTGGGTTGGAGTTCTGGTTGTAAGTTGGGTTGGAAATTGGACAGGAAGTTGGGATGGAAGTGGGGATGGAAGTTGAGTTGGAAGTTGAGTTGGAGGTTGGGTTGGAGGTTGGGTTAGAAGTTGGGGTGGAAGCTGGGTTGGAAGTTGGGTAGGAAGTTGGGTTGGAAGTTGGGTTGGAAGTTGGGTTGGAAGTTGCGTTTGAAGTTGGGTTGAAAGTTGGGTTGAAAGTTGGGTTGGAAGTTGGGTTGGAAGGTACATCTGAAGTTGGGTTGGAAGTTAGGTTGGAAGCACCGTTGGAAGTTGGGTTGAAAGTTGGGTTGAAAGCTGGGTTGGAAGTTGGGATGGAAGTTTGGATGGAAGTTGGGTTCGACGTTGGGTTGGAAGTTGGGTTTGAAGCTGGGTCGATGGTTGGGTTGAAAGTTGGGGTAAAAATGGGGATAGAAGGTGGATTGGAAGTTGGATTGGAAGTTGGGTTGGAAGTTTGGTTGGAAGCTGGGATGGAAGTTGGGTTGGAAACTGGGTTGGAAGTTGGGTTGGAAGTTGGGTTGGATGTTGGGTTGAAAGTTGGGCTGGAAGCTGGGTTGGGAAGCTGTGTTGGAACTCAGGTTGGAAGTTGGATTCGAAGAAGGGTTGGATGTATGGTTAGAAGTTGAGTTTGAAGCTTGGATGGAAGTTGGGATGGAAGTTGGGTCAGACGATGGGTTGGAAATTGGGTTGGATATTTGGTTTGAAGTTGGGTTGGAAGGTGGGCTGGAATTTGGGCTGGAAGTTGGGTTAGAAGTTGGATTAAAAGTTGGGTTTGAAGTTGGGTTGGAAACCGGGTTGGAAGTTGGGATGAAAGTTCCGATGCAAGTTGGGATTAAAGTTGGATTGGAAGTTGGTTTGGACATTGGGTTGGAAGTTGGGTTGGAAGTTGGGTTGGAAGTTGGGTTGGAATTTGGGTTTGAAGTTGGGTTGGAAGCTGGATTGGAAGTTGGGTTGGAAGTCGGGTTGGAAGTTGCGCTGGATGTCGGGCTGGAAGTTGGGTTGGAGGTTGGGTTGGAAGTTGGGTTAGACGTTCGGTTGGGAGTTGGGTTGGAACTTGGGTTGAACTTTGGACTGCATGTTTGGTTAGAAGTTGGGTTGGAAGTTGGGTTGGAAGTTGGGTTGGAAGTTGGGATGGAACTTTGGTTGGAAGTTGGGATGGAAGTTGGGCTGGAAGTTGGGTTGGAAGTTGGGTTGGAAGTTGGTTGGAAGTTGGGTTCGAAGTTGGGTTCGAAGTTGGGTTGAAAGCTGGGAAATAAGTTGGGATGGAAGTTGGGTTCAAAGTGGGATTGGAATTTGAGTTGGAATTTGAGTTGGAAGTTGGTTTCGAAGTTGGATTGAAAGATGGGTTGGAATTTGGGTTGGAAGTTGGGATGGAAGTTGGGATGGAGGATGGATTGGAAGATGGGCTGGAAGTTGGATTTGGAAGTTGGGTTGGATGTTGGGTTGAAAGTTGGGATTGAGGCTGGGTG
Organism: Penium margaritaceum; assembly: GCA_023375785.1. NCBI lineage: Eukaryota > Viridiplantae > Streptophyta > Zygnematophyceae > Desmidiales > Peniaceae > Penium > Penium margaritaceum. The sequence goes on from SZWC01000076.1 coordinate 549,059, forward strand.
GAAAGCTGGGTTGGAAGTTGCGTTGGAAGTTGGGTTGGAAGCTGGGTTGAGAGTGCGGCTGGATGTTGGGTTGGAAGTTGGGTTGAAAGTTGGGTGGGAAGTTGGGTTGGAAGTTGGGTTGGAAGCTGGGTTGGAAGTTGGGTTGGAAGTTGGGTTAGCATTCGGATTATAAGTTGGGTTGGAAGTTGGGTTGGAAGTTCGGATGCAAGTTGGGTTGGAAGTTGGATTGGAAGTTGATTAGGAAGTTGGGTTGGAAGTTGAGTTGGAAGTTGGGTTGGAAGTTGGGTTGGAAGTTGGGTTTGAAGTTGGGTTGGAACCTGGATTGGAAGTTGGGTTGGAAGTTGGGTTGGAAGTGGGGTTGGGAGTTGGGTTGGAAGTTGGGTTGGAGGTGGGGTTGGAAGTTGGGTTAGAAGTTTGGTTGGGAGTTGGCTTGGAAGTTGGGTTGAACATCGGGCTCCAATTTGGGTTAGAAGTTGGGTTGGGATTTGGGATGGAAGTTGGGTTGGAAGTTGGGTTGGAAGTTGGGATGAAAGTTGGGCTGGATGTTGGGTTGGAAGTTGGGTTGGAAGTTGGGTTAGCATTCGGATTATAAGTTGGGTTGGAAGTTGGGTTGGAAGTTCGGATGCAAGTTGGGTTGGAAGTTGGATTGGAAGTTGATTAGGAAGTTGGGTTGGAAGTTGAGTTGGAAGTTGGGTTGGAAGTTGGGTTGGAAGTTGGGTTTGAAGTTGGGTTGGAACCTGGGTTGGAAGTTGGGTTGGAAGTTGGGTTGGAAGTGGGGTTGGGAGTTGGGTTGGAAGTTGGGTTGGAGGTGGGGTTGGAAGTTGGGTTAGAAGTTTGGTTGGGAGTTGGCTTGGAAGTTGGGTTGAACATCGGGCTCCAATTTGGGTTAGAAGTTGGGTTGGGATTTGGGATGGAAGTTGGGTTGGAAGTTGGGTTGGAAGTTGGGATGAAAGTTGGGCTGGATGTTGGGTTTGAAGGTGGCTGGGAAGTTGGGGAGCAAGTTGGGTTAGAAGTTGGGTTGGAAGTTGGGTTCAAAGTTGGGTTGAAAGTTGAGTTGGATGTTTGGTTGGAAGTTGGATTGGAAGTTGGGATGGAAGTTGGGGTGGAAGATGGGATGGAAGTTGGGATGGAAGTTGGGTTGGAAGTTGGGTCGGAAGTTGGTTGGAAGTTGGGTTGCAAGTTGGGTTGGAAGTTGGGTTGAAAGCTGGGATAAACGTTGGGATGGAAGTTGGGTTCAAAGTGGGGTTGGAAGTTGAGTTGGAACTTGGGTTGGAAGTTGGGTTGGAAGCTGGGTTGGAAGTTGGGTTGGAATTCGGGCTGGAAGTTGGGATGGAAGCTGGGATGGAGGCTTGGTTGGAAGATGGGTTGGAAGTTTGATTTTGATGTTGGGTTGGAAGTTTGGTTGAAAGTTAGGATTGAGGCTGGGTTGGAAGCTAGGTTGGAAGTTGCGTTGGAAGGTGGGTTGGAAGTTCGGTCTGAAATGGGGTTGGCAGTTGGTTTGGAAGTTGCGTTGGAAGTTGGGTTGGAAGTTTGGATGGAAGTTGGGATGGAAGTTGGGTCGGAAGTTGTGTTTGAAGTTGGGTTGGATGTTGGGTTTGAAGTTGGGTTGGAAGTTGGGTTGGAAGGTGGGTTGAAACTTGGACTGGAAGTTGGGTTAGAAGTTGGATTATAAGTTGGGTTGGAAGTTGGGTTGCAAACCGGGCTGGAAGTTAGGATGGAAGTTCGGGTGCAAGTTGGGTTGGAAGTTGGATTGGAAGTTCGGTTGGAATTTGGGTTGGACGTTGGGTTAGAAGTTGGGTTTGAAACTGGGTTGAGAGCTGGATTGGATGTTGGGTTGGAAGTTGAATTGGAAGGTGGGCTGGAAGTTGGGTTGGAAGTTGAGTTAAAGGTTGGGATGGAAGTTGGGTTAGAAGATCGGTTAAGAGTTGGGTTGGAAGTTGGGTTGATCATTGGGTTGCAAGTTGGGTTAGAAGTTGGATTGGGAGTTGGGATGGAAGTTGCGTTGGAGGTTGGCTCGGAAGTTGGGATGAAAGTTGGGTTGGAAGTCGGATTGGAAGGTGGGTTAGAAGTTAAGGTGCAAGTTGGGTTAGAAGTTGGGTTGGAAGTTGGGTTGAAAGTTGAGCTGGATGTTGGGTTGAAATTTGGGCTGGAAGTTGGGATGGAAGTTGGGTTGGAAGTTGGGATGGAAGTTGGGATGAAAGTTGGGTTGGAAGATGGGTTGGAAGTTGGATGGAAGTTGGTTGGAAGTTGGGCTGGAAGTTGGGTTGAAAGCTAGGATGAAAGTTGGGATGGAGGTTGGAATGGAAGTTGGATTTGAAGTTGGGTTGGAATTCTGAGTTGAAGTTGGGTTGGAAGTTAAGCTGGATGATGGGTTGGAAGTTGGGCTGGAAGTTGGGTTACAAGTTGGGTTGGAATTGGAGTTGTAAGTTGGGTTGGAAGTCGGGTTGGAAGTTGGGATGAAAGTTGGGATGGACGTTGGGTTTGAAGTTGAGTTGGAAGTTGGATTGGAGGTTGGGTTGGAAGTTGGGTTGGAAGTTGGGTTGGAAGTTGGGTAGGAAGTTGCGTTGGAAGTTGGGTTGGTAGCCGGGTTGGAAGTTGGGCTGGAAGTTAAGTTGGAAGTTGGGTTGGAGGTTGGGTTGGAAGTTGGGTTGGAAGTTGGGTTGGAAGCTGGGTTGGAAGTCGGGTTGGAAGTTGGATTGAATGTTGGGTTTAAATTGGGTTGGAATTGGGGCTGGAAGTTACACGTACTTACATGTTTTTATACGCACTTACACACACTTACACGCACGCACTTATACGTACGCAGTCACACGCACTTACATGTACTTACATGTACTTACACGCACTTACACACACTTACACGCATTTACAGGCACTTATACGCACTTGCACACACTTACACGCACTTACATGTACATACACATAGTTACACGCATATATATGCACTTACACACACTTAAACATACTTACATGCTCCTACAAGCACTTACACGCACTTACAGGCACTTCCATCCAATTTTTTGTACTTACACACACTTATGCATACTTATGCGCACTTACGCATACTTACTCACACTTACACGTACTTACAAATACTTACACACACTTACATGCTCTTCAACACACTTATATACACTTACACACACTTATACAAACTTATACGTATGTTGACATACTTACACGCACTTTCACGTACTTACATGTACTTACTTACACATACTTACATGTACTTACACACGGTTACACACACTTACACACACTTAGAAGCACTTAAATACACTCACACACACTTACACCTACTTACCACGCACTTACACACACTTACACGCAGTTAGACGTTCTTACATGTACTTACACACACTTACATGCACTGACACACACTTACATGCACTTACACGCACGTACATGCACTTACACACACTTGCACGCACTAACACAAACCAACTCACACTTACACGCAAATGCACGCACTTAGACATACTTACATGCACTTACACAAACTTACATAAACTTCCACGTACTTTCATTTACTTACACGCACTTACATGCACTTACGTACACTTTAAATGCACATACACACTTACACGCACTTATACGCACTTACACGCACTTACACGTACTTACACGTACTTACACGCACTTACATGCACTTACACATACTTACTTACACTTACATGCACTTATACGCACTTACACACACTTAGACGTGCTTACGGGTACACACACTTACATGCACTTATATGCACTTACACACACTTACACGTATACACACGTACTTTCATGTACTTACACGTACTTACACGTACTTACATATACTTACACGCACTTACACGTGCTTACATGCACTTACACGTACTTACCCACACTTACACGCATTTACATGCACTTACATGCACTTACACACACTTACACACACTAACACGCACTAAAACATACTTACACACAATTACACGTACTTACATACACTTACACGCACTTACACGAAGTCACACAAACTTACACGCACTTAAACTGAGCTTACACGCACTTACATGCACTTCCAAGCAATTACACACACCTACACGCACCTACACGCCCTTACATGCACTTACACGCACTTGTATGTACTCACACGTACTTGAACGAACTTACACAAACTAACACGCACTTCAACTGAACTTGCATGTACTAAGATGCACTTCCACGCACTTAACACGCACTTACACGCACTTGCATAGACTTACACGCACTTACATGAACTTAAACGGCACTTGCATACACTTATACGCACTTACACTAACTCACACGCACTTACACGTACTTACACGCACTTACTTGCACTTACGCGCACTTACATACACTTACACGCACTTACACGCACTTACATATACTTATACGCACGTACACACACTTGTACGTACTTACATGTACGTATACGTGCTTACATGCACTTACACGTACTTATACACACTTACTTGCACTTATACGTACTTACACGTACTTACACCTACTTAGACGCACTCACACGTACTTACACGTACTTACATGCACTTACACGCACTTACACATGCTTACATGCACTTACACCTACTTTCACACACTTAATTGCACTAACACGTACTTAGACTTACTTACACGTGCTTACACGCACTTACATACACTTACACGCACTTATAAGAACGTACACTTACACGAACGTACACATACACGTACTTACACATACTTACACGTACTTACACACACCTACACTCACTTATATCCACTTACACATACTTACACGTACATACACAAACTTACACACACTTACACACACTTATACGCACTTACACGCACTTACACGCACTTACACGCACTTACATGCACTTACACGCACTCATACGCACTTACACGCACTTACATGCACTTACACGCAATTACACACACTTACACGCACTTCCACATACTGACACGTTCTTACACATATTTCCACGCACTTACATGCACTTACATGTACTTACACAAACTTACACACACTTACACGCACTTACATGCACTTACACGCACTTACACACACTTATACAACTTACACACACTTTCACACACTTACACACACTTATACACACCTACACAAACACACACGCACTTACACGCACGTACACAAACTTACACGCACTTCCACATACTTTCACGCAATTACATGCACTTACACGCTCTTACACGCACTTACATACACTTATACACACTTACACCCACTTACACGGACTTACACACAATTACATGCACTTACACACACTTACACACACTTACATGCACTTACACGTGATTACACATACTTCCACGCATGTACACAAATTTACACACACATACACGTACTTACACGCACCTACACGCACTTACACGTACTTATATATACTTACACGCACTTACATGGACTTACACATACTTACACATACTTACACGCACTTACATGCACTTACACACACTTTCACACACGTATACGCACTTACATGCACTTTCACATACTCACGCGCACTTACACAAACTTACACAAACTTCCACGAACTCTCACGCACTTACACGCACTTACACAAACTTACATGCACTTACACGCACGTACACAAACTTACATGCACTTACACATACTTACAGGCACTTACACGTACTTACACACACTTACTCGCACCTACACGCTCCTACACACACTTACACGTACTTACACGCACTCACATGCACTTACACACACTTACACGAACCTACACAAACCTATACGCACTTACACGCATTACACACACTTACATGCACTTACACGCACTTACACTATTTATACACACTTACACACACTTACACACACATACACACACTTGCATGTAATTACACAAACTTACACGCACTAACATGCATTGACATGCACGAACACACACTTACACGCACTTACATGCACTTACACGTACTTACATGAACTTACACATACTTACAGACACACCTATACGCACTTACACGCACTTATACACACTTGCATACACTTACACACACTTACACGCACTTACACATACTTACACACACTCACACGTACTGACATGTACTTACACGTACTTACACGCACATACTTGTACTTAAACGTACCTACACATACGAACACGTACTTACACGCACTTACATGCACTTGCACGCACTTACTTATACTTACACGCACTTCCATACACTTACACACACCTACACGCACTTGCATGCACGTACACAAACTTACACACACTTACACAAACTTACACAAACCTTCACACACTTACACAAAGCTACACAAACGTACACGTACTTAAACTGAACTTACACGTACTTACACACACTCAAACTGAACTTACACGTACTAGCATGCACTTACACGCACTTGCATGCACTTACATGCACCTACACACAACTACACGGACCTACACAAACTTACACAAACTAACACGCACTTAAAGTGAACTTACACACACTTAGACGCACTTCCACGTACTTAACATGCACTTATACACACTTACACACACTTATACACACTTACACGTACTTAGACGCACATACACGCACTTACACGTACTTACATGCATTTACACACACTTGAACAAACTTACACACACCTATACGCACTTACACGCACTAACATACACTTATGTACTCTTACACAAACTTACACGCACTTACACGAACTTACAGGCACTTACATGCACTTACACGCACTTCCACGTATCCACACGCACTTATATGCTCTTACACGCACTTACATGCACTTACACACTGTTATACGACTTACACGCACTTACACACACTTACACACACGTACAGGAAGGTACACACACTTACAAGTACTTACGCAAACTTACACGCACATACACGCACTTACACACACTTACATGCACTTACAGGCACTTACATGCACTTGTACGCACTTATACCCACTTATATGCACTTATACAAATGTACACGCACTTACACACGCTTAAACATACTTACACACACTTATATGCACTTATATGCACTTAAACACACTTACGCGCACTTACACGCACTTATACACACTTCCATGCACTTACACGCACTTACACGCACTTACACACACTTACACACATTCACATGCACTAACAAACGTTTACAGGCACTAACACGTACTTACACGCACTTACACGTACTTACACGCACTTACATGGACTTAAACGCACTTACACGTACTTACACGTACTTATCCGCACATACACGTACCTACACGCATTTACCCGCACTTACAAGAAATTACACGTACTTATACGCACTGACACCTACGTACACGCACTTACATGCACTTACCCGTACTTACACAAACTTACACGTACTTACACGCACTTACACGCACTTACACCTACATACATGCAATTACACACACTTACACGCATTTACATGAACTTACACGGACTTAGACAAACCTACACGCACTTATGTGAACGTACACATACTTACACGTACTTACACACATTTACACACACGTATATGCACTTATATGCACTTACACATACTTACACACACTTGCACACACTTACACGTACTTACATGCACCTTCATGCATTTACATGCACTCACACGCACTTACACACACTTACATGCACTTACACGTACTTACACGCACTTACACGTACTTACACACAATTACACGTACCTACACGTACTTAAATGTACTTACACATTCTTAATGCACTTATATGCACTTACACGTTCTTAGACACACTTACATGACTTACACATACTTATATGCAGTTACACGTACTTACACGTACTTCTATCCACTTATACGCACTTACACGCAATTACACGCACTTACACGCACTTACACGCACATACACATACTTATACGTACTTACACGCACTTGCACACACTTACTCATACTTACACGCACTTACACACACTTGCATGCACTTATACGCACTTACATGCACTTACACATACCTACATGCACTTACACAAACTTTCACATACCTACACGCACCTATATGCACTTACACACACTTACACGTCCTTACACGTACTTACATGCACTTACACTCACTTACACACACTTACACGCACTTGCACCCACTTATACGTACTTACATGCACTTACACGCACTTACACACACTCAACCGCACTTACACAATCTTACACATACTTAAGTACACTTACACACACTTACATGAGTTTACACACACAAACACGCACTAACACACACTTACACGTACTTACACGTACTTCCACACACTTACACACACTTACACACACTTCCATGCACTTTTACCCACTTATATGCACTTACACACACTTACACGCACTTACACGTACTAAGACGTACTTACGCGTACTTACACAACTTACACGGACTTACACGCACTTATACGCACTTACACGCACTTGCACACACTTACACAAACAGACACACACTTACATGCACTTACGCAAACGTAGACGCACTTACATGGACATACACTCACTTACATGCACTTACACGCACTCTCATGCACTTACACGTACTTATACGTACTTACTCCTACTTACATGCACTTACACGCACTTACATGCACTTACACGCACTTACCCACACTTACACGTAGTTCTACGCACTTATACATACTTACACACACCAACATGCACTTACACATACTTACACACACTTGACACACTTACACGCACTTACACGCACTTACACGCACTCACATGCACTCACTGGTACTAACATGCATTTACACACACTCACACACACTTACATGCACTTACAAGCACCTTTATGTACTTACACGCACTTACACGCACTGACACGCACTGACACACATTTACACGTACTTACACGTACTTGCACACACTTTCACACACTTACACGCACTTACACGCACTTACACATACTTACACGTACTTACACACACCTACACAAACTTACACGCACTTATACCAACTTACACGTACTTACATACTTACACGCACTTACATGCAATTACACGCAGTTACACGCACGTACACATACTTACACACACTTACACAAACTTACACGCACTTACACACATTTACACATACTAACATGCACTAACACGCGCTTATACACACTTACAAGCACTTACTCCACTTACACGTACTTACACGCACTTACACGCTCTTACACACACTTACACACACTTACACGCACTTACACGCACTTACACGCACTTACATATACTTACATGCACTTACACAAACTTACAAGTACTTCCACGTACTTACACGCACTTACACGAACTCAAACCACACTTACACGTACTTACACGCACTTACACGCACTTACACACACTTACATGCACTTACATGCACTTAAAAGAACTTACACGTACCTATACACATTTCACGTACTTACACGCACTTACACGCTCTTATGCACACTTACACACACTTACACACACTTACATGCACTTACACGAACTTACAAGCACTTACATGCACTTACACGCACTTACACCAACTTACACAAACTTACATGCACTTACACATACTTACACATATGTACTCACACTTCCACACACTTACACGCACTTACATGCACTTCCACGTACTTACACGCACTTACATGCACTTACACGTACTTACACGCACTTACACAAACTTACACGCACTTACACATACTTACACACACTTTCACACATTTATACACACTTATATAACTTACAAGTACTTACACGCACTTACACACACTTACTCACACTTACGCGAACGTACACGCACTTGCACACACTTACGTGAACTTACAGGCATTTACACGTTCTTACACATACTAACATGGACTTACACGCACTTACACATGCTTATACGCACTTATACACACTTACACTCACTTCCACGCACTTACACACACTTCCACGCACTTACACGCACTTACACGTACTTATACCCACTTACACGCACTTACACGCACTCACACACACTTGCATGACTTACACGCACTTACACATACTTACACGCACTTACACAAACGTTCATGTACCTACACGCACCTACATGCACTTACACGCACTTACTAATCCTTACACGCACTAACATGCACTTACACATACTTACACGCACTTACATGCACTCAACCCACTTATACGTACTTACATGCACTTACATGTACTTATACACACTTACACACACTTACACAAACTTACACACACTTTTACGAGCTTATACACACTTACACGCACTTACACACACTTACACACACTTCCAAATACTTACACGCACTTACACGCACTTCCATGCACTTTCATACACTTATATGCACTTACACGCACTTACATGCACTTACACTTACTTAGATGCACGTACATGCATTTACACAACTTACACGCACTTACACGCACCTACACGCACTTACACGCACTTGCACACACTTACACAAACGTACAAACACATGCACTTACGCAAACATAGACACACTTACACGCACTTACATGTACTTACACGCACTTACATGCACTTTCACGTACTTACATACACTTATGCGCACTTACACCTACTTACATGCACTTATGCGCACTTACACGCACTCACGCACTTATCCACACTTACACGTAGTTATACACACTTCTATGCACTTACACGTACTTACATGCAATTACACGTACTTACACACACTTGACACACATACACGCACTAACACGCACTTACACGCACTTACACGCACTCACATGCACTCATAGGCACAAACACGCATTTACACGCACTCACACACACTTACACGCACTTACATGCACCTTTATGTACTTACATGCAGCTCTTCGCATTGACACGCATTGACACGCACTTACACGTACTTGCACATACTTACACGCACTTGTACACACTTACACGCACTTACACGCACTTCCACGCACTTGCACGCACTTACACGTACCTCCATGAACTTACACGCACTTACACCAACTTACATGTACTTCCACACTTACACGCACTTACATGCACTGACACACACTTACATGCACTAACACGCACTTACATGCACTTACACAAACATACATGTACTTACACGTACTTACACGCACTAACATGCACTTACACACGCTTATACGCACTTACAAGCACTTACACGCACTTACACGTACTTACACGCACTTACACACACTTACACGCACTTACACATACTTACACGCACTAACACACATTTACACATACTTACATGCACTTAAAAAAATTTACACGCACTTCCACGCACTTACACGTACTCACACGAACTTAAACCACACTTACAGGTACTTAAACGCACTTACACGTACTTACACGTACTTAGATGCACTTACACGTACTTACATGCACTTACACGTACTTCAACGAACTTACACGCACGTATAGGCATTTCACACACTTACATACACTTACACATACTTATGCGCACTTACACACACTTACACAAACTTATACGCACTTACACACACTTATACGTACTTGTACAAACTTACACGCACTTACACTAACTTACACGTGCTTAGATGCACTTACACATACTTACACATACGCACACACACTTCCACACACTTACACGCACTTACATGCACTTCCATGCACTTATACGCACTTCCATGCACTTACACGCACTTACATGCACTTACATAAAATTACACGCACGTACACATACTTACATGCACGTACACGCACTTACACACACTTACACACACTCATACAACTTACACATACTTAGGTACACTTACACACACTTACACGCACTTACAGGAACGTACATGCACTTACAAGCACTTACACACGCTTACACGCATTAAGACGCACTTACACACACTTAAACGCACTTATACGCACTTGCACGTGCCTACTTCCACTTACACGTACATATACACACTTGCTTGCACTTACATGTAATTACACGCACTGACATGTGGTTACACGCACTTACATGCCCTTATATACACTTACACGAACTTACACACACTTAAACTTACTTACACATACTTACACGCACTTACAAGTACTTATACGCACTTACACGCACTTCCACGCAGTTACACGTACTTGCATACACTTACACACACTTACACACACTTACACGCACATACACGCACTTACACATACTTACACAAACTTACATGCACTTATACACACTTACACAAACTTACAGGTACTGAGACGCACATGCAAGCACTTACACACACTAAAAAGCACTTACATGCACTTACACACACTTACACGCACTTACACCTACTCACACACACTTACACGCACTCACATGCACTTACACAAAATTACACGCACTTACACCAACCTACACGTACGTACACACACTTACACGTACTTACACTCACTTACAGGCACTTACACGCACTTACATGCATTTACACGAATTTACATGCACTTACACACACCTACATGCCTTTACATGCATTAACACACACTTACACGCACTTACAAGCACTTACACGTACTTACATGCACTTACACGCTCTTACACATACTTAAACGCACTTACACGCACTTACATGCACTAACACGCACTTCCACATACTTACACGCACTTACACAATTTTACACACACTTCCATGCTCTTATATGCACTTGCACACACTTACATGCACTTACACGTACCTACATGCACTTACATGCACTTACACGCACTTAAACAAACATACACGCACGTACACATATTTGCACGCACTTACACGCACTTATGCGCACTTACACGCACTTATACACACATACATGAACTTATATTCACTCAGAGAAACTTACACGCACTTACATACACTTACACATACTTACACGCAGTTACACGCTATTACGCAAACTTACACACACTAACACACACTTACACAAACATACACACACTTACACGCACTTACACGCACTTACACGCACTTTTACGTACTTACATGCACCTACACACTCTTACACACACTTACATGCACTTTCACGCACTTTCACGAACTTACATGCACTTACACACACTTACACACACTTACACGCACTTATACACACTTGCACACACTTACACACACTTACACGTACTTACACACACTTATACATACTTACACAAACATACACACACTTACATGTACTTACACACACTTAAACACTCTTACACATACTTACATGCACCTATACACACTTACACACACTTTTACACACTTACACGCACATACATGCACTTACATGTACTTACACGTTCTTACACATACTTACACGCACTTACATGTACTTACACGCACTTACACATACACTTACTTACACGTACTTACACGTACTTACACACACTTACACACACTTACATGCACTTACACGTACTTACATGCACTTACATGCACTAACACGCACTTACACAAACGTACATGTACTCACACGCACTTACACGCACTTACATGTACTTACACGCACTTACACCTACTTACACACACTTACATGTACTTACACGCACTTATAAGCACTTACACCCACTTTCACCCACATACATACACTTATAGCCATGTATACGCACTAACACGTGTTTACATGTACTTACACGCACTTGCACACACTTCCACGTACTCACACGTACTTACACGTACTTACACACACTCACACGTACTTACACACACTTACACACAGTAACACGCACTTACATGCACTTACACGCACTTAAACACACTTATACGTACTTTCAGGAACTTACACGTACTTACACACACTTACACGCACGTGCACGCACTTACACGCACTTACACCCACTTACACGTACTTACATGCACTTACATGCACTTACACAAACTAACACATATTTATACGCACTTACACACACTTAGACACATTTACATGTACTTACACCCACTTACATACACTTACACGTACCTACATGTACTTACACGCACTTATATGCACTTGCATGTACTTACACGAACTTTTACGTACTAACACACACCTATACGCACTTATAAGCACTTACACGCACTCACACACACTGATACATACTTACACGCACTTACACGCACTTACACGCACTTACACGCACTTGCACGCACTTACACACACTTACACGTACTTACACGTACCTACACAAACAAACTCACACTTACAAGTACTTACACGCACTTACACAAAATTACACGTACGTACACGCACTTACACGCATTTTCACGAATTTACACGCACTTCCACACACTTACACGAACTTACACAAACTTATACGCACTTACACACACTTACACGTACTTACATGCACTTACATACACTGATACGTACTTGAACGCACTTACACGTAATTATACATACTTACAAGCACTTATACACACTTACACGTACGTAGAGACACAGACACGCACTTAGACGCACTTCAAATGTACTTATACGCACTTACGTGCACTTACACACACTTATACATACTTACACACACTTACACACACTTACACACACCTAAATGCACTTACACGCACTTACACACCCATACATGCACTTACACCTACTGACACGCACTTACACAAACTTACACGCACTTACACGCACTTATACCGATTACACGTACGTATACGCACTTATCCATACTTACACACTCACACGTACTTACACGTACTTACACATACTTACACGCACTTACACGCACCTTCATGCACTTACACCCACTTACACATACTTACATGCACTTCCACGCACTTACACGTACTTACACACACTTACACGTACTTACATGCACTCACACACACTTACACACACTTATACACACTTACACGCACTTACACATACTTACATGCACTTACACAAAGGTATACGCACTTTGACATATGTACACGCACAGACACGCACTCAAACGTACTCACACACACTAACATGCACTTACACACACTTACACATACTTTCACGCACTTACACATATTTATACGCACTTACACGCCCTTACACGCACTTACACGTACTTACACATACTTACACGCACTTACACGCACTTACACATACTTACACGTACTTACACATACTTACACATACTTACATGCACTTACACGTACTTACATACACTTACACACACTTATACGTACTTACATGCACTAACAGCCACTTACACGAGCTTAATCGGACTAACACGCACTTATACACACTTACACGTACTTGCATGCACTTCCACGAACTTATACGTACTTACTTGCACTTACAAGCCCTTACATCCACTTACACACACTTACACCCACTTACATGCACTTACACATGCTTAGATGTACTTACACGTGATTACACGTACTTACTTGTACTTACACGTACTTACTCACACTTACACACACATACACATGCTTGCACATAATTACACGCACGTACACGTAATTTCACACACTTAAACACACTTACACACACTTACACACATTTACACGAACTTACATTCACTTAGACAAACTAACACACACTTAAACACTCTTACATGAACTTATATGCACTAACACACACTTACATGCACCGACACGCACTTACATGCAATTACACACACTTACACACACTTACACGCACTTACACGTACTAACACGCACTTGAACGTACTTACACGTACATACACATACTTTCACGCACTTACACATACTTATACACACTTACACGCACTTATACACACTTACATGCACTTACACGCACTTACATGCACTTTCACATACTTACACGTACGTACACGCATTTACACGTACTTACACGCACTTTCACGTACTCGCACGCACTTACACGCACTTATACGTACTTTCATTTACTTACACACACTTACACACACTTACACGTATTTATACGAACTAACACGCATCTACACGCACTTATACAGACTTACACAGAATTACACGCACTTATACACACTTATACGTACATACATGCACTTACACACACTTATACGCACTTTCATACACTTACACACACTTAAACGCACTTGCAAGAATGTACACACACTTACACACACTTAAACATACTGACATGAACTTAAACGTACTTACACACACTTTCATATACTTATATGCACTTACACGTACTTACACACACTTACACACACTTACACACACTTATATACACTTACACGCACTTACACTCACTTACACGAACTCACACGCACGTACACATACTTACACGCACTTACACACACTTACACATACTTTCACGTACTTACACGTACTTACATACACTTGTACACACTTACACGTACTTACATGCACTTACATGCACTAACACGCACTTACATGCACTAACAAGTACATGCACTTACATGCACTAATACGCGGTTACACAAACTTACACGTACTTATACACACTTATACACACTTATACGCAGTTACAGGAACTTACACGTACTTATACGCACTTAGACCTACTTACACGCACTTACTTGCGCTTATACGCACTTACACCCACTTACACACTTGTACACCCTCTTACACGTACTGACACGTGCCAACATGCACTTGCACGAAACTACATGTACTTACATGCACTTACATTACTTACACGCACTTACATATGCTTACACACACTTACATGCACTTATACGCACTTACATGTGCTTACACACACTTACACACACTTACACGCACTTACACGTACTTACACCCAGTTACTTGTACTCACACGTACTTACACATACGTACACGTACTTATACACACTTACACAAATAAACACGCGGTGACACGCACTTACACGCACTTACACGCACTTACATACACTTACACGCACTTATACAAACTTACACGTACTTACACGCACTTACATACATGTGCACGTACTTACACGCAGTTACACCCACTTACATGTACGTATATGCACCTACAAACAGTTATACGAACTTACATGCACTTACACACACTTACATGTACTTGCATGCACTTGCACACACTTACACGCACTTACACGCACTTACACGCATTTACACACAATTACACACACTTACACGTACTTACACACACTTACACACACATATACGCACTTAAATGTACTTACATGCACTTACACATACTTACTCACACTTACACACACTTGAACACACTTGCACAAATTTACACAAACTCAAACACACTTACACACACTTACACGCACTTGCACGCACTTACATGCACTTAAACGCATATACACAAACGTACACGCACGTACCTGCACTTACACGCACTTGAACGCACTTACACGTACATACATGCACTTACACGCACTTACACGTACGTACACATACATACACCTACTTACACACACTTACATGCACTTACACACACTTACACGCACTTAAATACACATACATCTACTTACACGCACTTGCATGGAGGTTCACAAACTTACACACACTTACACGCACTTACATGCACTTACATGCACTTACCCGCACTTACACCAACTTGCACGTACTTACACGCACAAACACGTACTTACACATACATACACACACTTACATGCACTTACACATACTTACATGCACTTACATGGACTTATACGCACTTACACATACTTACACGTACTTACACGCACTTACATGCACTTACCCGCACTTACATGCACTTATCCACACTTATACCAATGTGCACACACTTATACGTTCTTGCTCGTACTTACACGCACTTACATACAATTAAACGTACTTACACAAACGTACGTGCACTTACACACACTTACACGCACTTACACACACTTATATGCACTTGCACGCACTTACACATACTTACATGCACCTCAACGCACCCAAACACACTTACATGCACTTACACATACTTACACACACTTACACGCTCTTACACAAACTTACACACACAAACACATACCTACACGTACTTACACACACTTACACGTACATACACGTACTTACACGTACCTACTCGCACTTACACAAACTTCCACGCACTTACACACACTTGCACTCACTTACATGCACTTGCACATACTTATACGCACTTACATGCACTTACACATAATTACACGCACTTACATGCACTTACACGCACTTACACGTACGTACACATACATACACCTACTTACACGCACTTACACGCACTTGCACACACTTGCACGTACTTACACACACTTACACGCACTTACACACAATTACACGTGCTGACACACACTTACACATACCTACACGCACTTACACAAACTTACATATACGTACACGCACTTACACGTACTTACACATACTTATACACCCTTATACACACTTACACATCCTTACATACACTAACACGCACTTAGACAAACGTACACGCACTTACACGTACTTACATGTACTTAGACGCACTTATACACACTTACACGTACTTACACGCTCTTACACATACTTACACGCACGTACTTGCACTTTCAAGCACTTAGACCCACTTACACACACTTACACCCACTTACATGTACTTACACGTGCTTACATTCACTTACACATAATGGCATGAACTTACACACAATTACACGTACTTACTCATACTTATACACACCTACTCACTCCTACACACACTTACACGCACTTAAACGCACTTGCACGCACTTACACACACTTACAGGTACTTACATGTACTTACACACACTTACACACACTTACACATATTTATAGGAACTAACACGCACCTACACGCACTTATACACACTTACACAGAATTACACATACTTATTCACACTTATACGTACTTACACGCACTTTCACACACTTACTCACACTTGCACGCACTTACAAGAACGTACACGTACTTACACACACTTACACGCACTTACATGCACGTAAACATACTTATACACACTTTCATGCAATTATACGCACTTACATGTACTTACACACACTTACACGCACTTACACGCACTTATACACACTTACACGCACTTACACTCACTTACACAAACTCACACGCACTTACACATACTTACACGCACTTACACATACTTACACATACGTTCACGCACTTACACGTACTTAAACACACTTACAAATACTTACACGTACTTACATGTACTTACATGAACTTACATGCACTAACACGCACTTACACAAACTTACACACACTTACACACACTTATACACACTTACACACAGTTACAGGAACTTACACATACTTATACACACTTACACCTACTTACACGCACTTACTTACACTTACACGCACTTACACCCACTTACACACACGTACACCCACTTACACATACTCACACGTGCTAACATGCACATACACGTAACTACATGCACTTACATGCACTTACATGACTTATACGCACTTACACGTGCTTACACACACTTATACGCACTTACACGCACTTACACGTATTTGCATGCACTTACTTGTACTCACACAAACTTACATGTATGTACACATAGTTATACGCACTTACATACACAAACACGTGGTAGCACACACTTACACGCACTTACACGCACTTACACGCACTTACACGAACTTACACGCACTTATACAAACTTACACGTACTTACACGCACTTACACACACGTGCACGCACTTATACGCAGTTACACCTACTTCACCGTACGTACACACACCTACATGTAGTTATACAAACTTACATGCACTTACATACACTTACATGTACCTGTACGCACTTGCACACACTTACACGCACTTACACACACTTACACGCACTTATACACACTTACACACAATTACACACACTTACACGTACTTACACACACCTACACACACTTATATGCACTTACACATACTTACACGCAATTACATGAACTTACACACTCTTACATGCACTTACACGCAATTACACGCATTTACACGTACATACACACACTAACACACACTTGAACATACTTGCACAAGTTTACACAAACTTACACGCACTTACACGCACTTACACGCACTTATACATACTGACACGCACTTAAACGCACTTACATGCACTTACACACACTTAAAAACACTTGCACACACTTACACACACTTACACGCACTTACACGCACTTACACGCACTTACACGCACTTACATGCACTTGAACACACTTACACGTACTTACACGCACTAACACGCACTTACATGCACTTACACATACCTACACACACTTACACATACTTACACGCATCCAAACACACTTACACGCACTTACTCGCATTTACACGCACCTACATGCTCCTACACTCACTTACACGTACTTACACGCACTTACATGCACTTACATGCACTTACACGCACTTACACGCACTTACACACACTTACACAAACGTACAGAAACCTATGCGCACTTACATGCACTTACATGCACTTACACGCACTTACACACACTTAAACTACTTACACGTATTTACATGCACTTACACACATTTACACACACTTTCACACAATTACACAAACTTACACATACTTACACGCATTGACATGCAGTTACACACACTTACACGCACTTACATGCACTTACACGTTCTTACACAAACTTACACGAACTTACACGTACTTACAGACGTACTTACACGCACTTACACGCCCTTATGTACACTTGCATGCACTTACACGCAGTTACACGCAGTTGCACGCACTTACACGCACTTACACGTACTTACATGCACTTGCTTGCACTTGCAAACACTTACATCCCCTAAGACACACTTACACGCACTTACAGGCACTTACATGTACTTACATGTACTTACACGCACTTACACATACTTACACCTATCTACACGTATTTACACGGACTTACACGTACTTTTACGCACTTACACTCATGTACACACTTACACGTACTTTCATGCACTTACACGTACTTACACACACATACACACACTTACACGTACTTACACGTATCTACATGCACCTACATGCACTTACACGCACTTACACGCACTTACACGCACTAACATGCACTTCGACATACTTACACTCACTTACACACATTTACACCCACTTATATGCACTAACACGCACTTAAACACACTTACATGAACTTACACACACTTACACGCACTTATACACACTTACACACCCTTACCCGCACTTCCACACACTTACACGCACTTACACACAGTTCCATGCACTCACACGTACTTATATGCACTAGCACAAACTTACACACACTTAAACATAGTTACACGCACTTACAACCACTTACACAATCTACATGCACTTACACACACTTACACGTACTTGTACACACTTACACAAACGTACACACCCTTACATGCACTTACGCAAACTTATACGCACTTACAGGCACTTACACGCACTTACACGCACTTACACACACTTACACGCACTTACACGCACTTACACGCACTTACACGCACTTATATGCACTTACACCTACTCACACGCACTTACACGTACTAACACGCACTTACATGCACTTATCCACACTTACACGTACTTATACGCACTTATACACACTTATACGCACTTACACGCACATACATGTAGTCACACATACTTTGACGCACTTACATGCACTTACACACACTTACACGTACTTACACGCACTCACATACACTCACTGGCACTAACACGCATTTACACGCACTCACATTCATTTACACACACTTACACGTACGTATATGCAATTACACGCACGTACATGCACTGACATACACTGACACACACTTACACGCACTTACACGTACTTACACATCCTTACACACACTTACAGGCACATACACGCACCTATACACACTTACACGCACCTACACGATCTTACACCCACTTACACCAACTTACACTTACTTACACACTTACACACACTTACACACACTTATACACACTTGCTCGCACTTACACGCATATACATGTACTTACAGGAACGTATACGTACTTACACGTACTTACACACACTAACATGCACTAACACGCGCTTACACACACTTACAAGTACTAACACGCAGTTACACACACTTACATGTACTTACACATACTTACACGCACTTACACGCACTTACACGTACTTACACGCACGTACACATACTTATCTCATGTACACAAACTTACACGCACTTCCACATACATACACACACTTACACGATCTTAAACCACACTTACACGCACTTAGACGCACGTACACGTACTTCCACGCACTTACATGCACCTACATACAGTGAAACAAACTTACACGCACGTATACGCATTACACGCACTTACATGCACTTACACACACTTACGTACACTTACACAAACTTACACACACATACACGCACTTACATGAACTTACACGTACTTGCACGCACGTACATGCACTTACACCAACTTACACATACTTACACACACTTCCATGTACTTACATACACTTACATGCACTTCCACACACCTACACGCACTTACATGTACTTACACGTACTTACATGCACTTACATGCACTTACACGTACTTACACAACTTACACCCACTTACACGTACTTACAAGCACTTCCACACACTTACACGAACATACATGTACTTACACACAGTTACACAAACGTACACACACTTACACGTACTTACGCAAACTTACATACACTTACACATACTTACACGCAGTTACATGCATTTATATGTACTTACACACACTTATGCACACTTACACGTACTTACACTCACTTCCCACGCACTTACACACACTTCCATGTACTTACACATAATTACACGTACTCACACACACTTACATGCCCTCACAGGTACTAACACGCATTTACACACACTCACACGCACTTACACGCACTTAGGCATACTTTCACGCACTTACATGCACTTACACGCACTTACACCCACTTAGACACACTTAGACATGCTTACACGCACTTTCACGTACTTACACGCAATTACACTAACTTACACATGCTTACACGTACGTACACGTACTTATACGCACTTACTTGCACTTACACATACTGACACGTACGTACACGTTCTTACGCGCACTTTCACACAGTTACGCACACTTAAACACCCTTACACTCACTTACACGTCCTTACACGCATGGACACCTGCTTACCTGCACTTACACGTACTTCTACGCACTTACTTGCACTTACACGTACGTACACACACTTACACGTGGTTACATGCACTTACATGCACATATATACACTTACACAAACTTACACACACTTACACGTACTTACTCGTACTTACACATACTTACTCGCAATTACACGTACTTGCATACACTTACACACACTTACACGCACTTACACGCACTAAGACGCACTTACAAGAACCTACATGCACTTACACGTACTTACACACATTGACACATACTTACACGCACGTACACGCACTTACACACACAAACATGCACTTACATGCACTTATACGTACTTGCACGCATCTACACGTACTTACACGCACTTACACCCACTTACACGTCCTTACACAAACTTAAACAAACTTACACCAACTTACATGTACTTAAACACACTTACACACACTTCCACACACTTACACGCACTGACACGGACTAAGACGTACTTACACGCACTTAAAATCACTTACACGTACTTACACACACTTACACGCTCTTACACGTACTTACACGTACTCCCACGTACTTACACGCACTTATATGCACTTACACGTACTTACAAGAACTTACATGCACTTACACGCACTTAAACAAACTTACACGCACGTACACACACGTACACGCACTTACACACTTTTACACAAATGTACATGTGCTAACACAAACTCACATGCACTTACATGCACTTACACGCACTTACACGCACCTACACGCACTTATATGTACTCATACACACTTAAACAAACTTACATGCACTTACACGCACTTACACATACTTTCACGCACTTACACGCACCTACCCTTACTTGAACTAACTTACATGCACTTACACGCACTTAAACGTACTAACACACACGTACACGCACTTTCACGTACTTACACACATGTACATGTACTTCCACACACTTACACGCACTTACACGCACTTGCACACACTTACAGGCACTTACACATACTCACATGCAAATACACATACTTACACGCACATACATGCATTTACACAAACTAACACACACCTACATGCACTTACATGCACTTACACACACTTACACACCCTTACACGTACGAAAACCAACTTGCATACACGTACACACACTTACACGCATTTACATGTACATACACACACTTACACGCACTTACACGCACTTACACACACTCACACGCACTTACACGAACGTACACACACTTACACACACTTACAGACACTCACACGTACATACAGACACTTACACGTATTTACACATGCTTAAAAGAACTTATACCCACTTACACCCACTTACACACACTTACACCCACCTACACATACTTACACAGACTTACATGCACTTACAGGCACTTACACGTGCTTACAAGCACTTACACGCACTTGCACGTACTTCCACATACTCACAAGTACTAACACGTACGTACAAGCACTTACACGCACTTACAAATACTTACACGCAGTAACACACAGTTACACACACTTATAGGCACTTTCACGCACTTACACACACTTACACAAACTTACACGTACTTACATTTACTTACTCGCACGTGCACGTACTTACAGGTACGTACACCCACTTACACGTACTTACACGCACTTACATGCACTTACACGAACTTACACGCACTTACATGTACTTACACGCACTTACACACATTTACACGCACTTACACGTACTTACACACACTTACACGTACTTAAAGGCACTTACATGTAATTACATGCATTTACACGATTTAACACGCACTTACACGTACTTGTATGTACATACACACACTTACACTTACACAAACTTACACAAACGTACACACACCTACACGCACTTACATGTACATACACACACTTACACACATTGATACGTACTTATATACACTTACACGCATTTATACACAATTCCACATACTTGCATGCACTTACACGCACTTACACGCACTACACGTACTTACACAAACTAACCCACACTTGTCGCACTTACACGCAGTTACACGCACTTGCACAAACTTACACACAGTTACACGCACTTACATGCACGTACATGCACTTACACACACTGATACACACTTACTCGTACTTATACGTACTTACACACACTTACATATACTTACACGCACATACATAGTTACACGCACCTAAAAGCACTTAAACGCACTTACACGCACATACATGCACTTACACGTACTTACACGCACTTACACAAACTTCCACGTACTTACACGCACTTACACGCACTTACATGCACTTACACGCACTTACCCATACTTATACACACTTACACGTACTTATACGTACTTACACGCACTTGCACGCACCTTCATGTACTTACACGCACTTACACGTACTTACACACACACACACGTACTTACACACACTTACATATACTTATACGCACTTATACGTACTTACACATACTTACACGCACCTACATGTACTTATACGCACTTACATGCACTTACATGCACTCACACACACTTTTACGCACTTACACGTGCATAGACGCCTTTACACGCACTTACACGCACTTTTGCGCACTTACACATACTTACACGCACTTACACGTACTTACACATACTTACATGCACTTACACATTCTTACACATACTCACATACACTTACACGCACTTATACACTCTTACACGCACTTGCATGCATTTACACACACGTACACACACTTACACGTACTTATATAAACTAACACGCACTTGCACGCACTTACACGCAGTTACACACACCTACACAAACTTACACACACTTACACGCACTTACATGCACTTTCACATACTTACACACACTGACACGTACTTACACACACCTATACGTACTTATATGTACTTACATGCACTTGCACGTACTTACACACACTTACACGCATTTACACGTACTTACACACATTTATATATACTTAGATGCACTTACACAGTTACACGTACCTAAACGCACTTACAGGCACTTACGCGTACATACATGCACTTACACGTACTTACATGCACTTCCACAAACTTTCACGCACTCACACGCACTTACACGCACTTACATGCATTTACACAAACTAACACGTACCTACATGCACTTACACACACTTACACGCATTTACACGTACTTACACACATTTATATATACTTAGATGCACTTACACAGTTACACGTACCTAAACGCACTTACAGGCACTTACGCGTACATACATGCACTTACACGTACTTACACGCACTTACACAAACTTTCACGCACTCACACTCACTTACACGCACTTACACGCACTTACACGTTCTTATCCATACTTACACGCACTTATCTGCACTTACACGCACCTTCATGCACTTACACATACTTAAACACACTTACACACACACACATACTTACACACACTTACATACACTTACACATACTTATACACACTTACACGCACTTACATGCACTTACACATACTTACACGCACTTACACGCACTTACACGCACTTACACGCACTTACACGCACTTACACGCACCTACACACACTTATAACTACTTATACACACTTAAACGCACTTACATGCACTTACACGTACTTACACATACTTTCACGCACTTACACGCACCTACACTTACTTACATCAACTTACATGCACTTACACACACTTACACGTACTAACACACACGTACACGCACTTTCACGTACTTACACACATGTACACGTACTTACACATACTTACACGCACTTACACGCACTTGCACACACTTACAGGCACTTACACATACTCACATGCAAATACACATACTTACACGCACTTACATGCATTTACACAAACTAACACGTACCTACATGCACTTACACACACTTACACACACTTACACGCACTTACACGCACTAAAACCAACTTGCACACACTTACACACACTTACACGCATTTACATGTACATGCACACACTAACACGCACTTACACGCACTTACACACACTCACACGCACTTACACGAACGTACACACACTTACACACACTAACACGCACTCACACATACGTACAGACACTTACACGTATTTACACGTGCTTAAAAGAACTTACACCCACTTACACCCACTTACACACACTTACACCCACCTACACATACTTACTCAGACTTACATGCACTTACAAGCACTTACACGTGCTTACAAGCACTTACACGCACTTGCATGCACTTCCACGCACTCACAAGTANTATTTACACGTGCTTAAAAGAACTTACACCCACTTACACCCACTTACACACACTTACACCCACCTACACATACTTACTCAGACTTACATGCACTTACAAGCACTTACACGTGCTTACAAGCACTTACACGCACTTGCATGCACTTCCACGCACTCACAAGTACTAACACGTACGTACAAGCACGTACACGCACTTACAAATACTTGCACGCAGTAACACACAGTTACACACAATTATACGCATTTACACGCACTTACACACACTTACACAAACTTACACGTACTTATATTCACCTACTCGCACGTGCACGTACTTAAACGCACTTACACCCACTTATACGTACTTACACGCACTTACGTACACGTACACGAACTTACACGCACTTACATGTATCTACACGCACTTACACACATTTACACGCACTTACACGTACTTACACACATTTACACGTACTTACAGGCACTTACATGTAATTACATGCATTTACACCATTTAACACGCACTTACACGTACTTGTATGTACATACACACACTTACACTTACACAAACTTACACGAACTTCCACACACCTACACGCACTTACATGTACATACACACACTTACACACATTGATACGTACTTATATACACTTACACGCATTTACNTACACCCACTTACACACACTTACACCCACCTACACATACTTACTCAGACTTACATGCACTTACAAGCACTTACACGTGCTTACAAGCACTTACACGCACTTGCATGCACTTCCACGCACTCACAAGTACTAACACGTACGTACAAGCACTTACACGCACTTACAAATACTTGCACGTAGTAACACACAGTTACACACACTTATACCCACTTACACGCACTTACACACACTTACACAAACTTACACGTACTTATATTCACCTACTCGCACGTGCACGTACTTAAACGCACTTACACCCACTTATACGTACTTACACGCACTTACGTACACGTACACGAACTTACACGCACTTACATGTATTTACACGCACTTACACACATTTACACGCACTTACACGTACTTACACACATTTACACGTACTTACAGGCACTTACATGTAATTACATGCATTTACACCATTTAACACGCACTTACACGTACTTGTATGTACATACACACACTTACACTTACACAAACTTACACGAACTTCCACACACCTACACGCACTTACATGTACATACACACACTTACACACATTGATACGTACTTATATACACTTACACGCATTTACNAGGCACTTACATGTAATTACATGCATTTACACCATTTAACACGCACTTACACGTACTTGTATGTACATACACACACTTACACTTACACAAACTTACACGAACTTCCACACACCTACACGCACTTACATGTACATACACACACTTACACACATTGATACGTACTTATATACACTTACACGCATTTACACACAATTCCACGCACTTGCATGCACTTACACGCACTTACACGCACTACACGTACTTACACAAACTAACCCACACTTGCACGCACTTACACGCAGTTACACGTACTTGCACAAACTTACACACAGTTACACGTACTTACATGCACGTACATGCACTTACATACACTGATACATACTTACACGTACTTACACGTACTTACACAAACTTACACACACTTACATATACTTATACGTACATACATAGTTACACGCACCTAAAAGCACTTAAACGCACATACACGCACATACATGCACTTACACGTACTTACACGCACTTACACAAACTTCCACGTACTTAGACGCACTTACACGCACTTATATGCACTTACACGCACTTACCCATACTTATACACACTTACACGTACTTATACCCACTTACACGCACTTGGACGCACCTTCATGCACTTACACGCACTTACACGTACTTACACGCACACACACATACTTACACACACTTACATATACTTATACGCACTTATACGCACTTACACATACTTACACGCACCTACATGTACTTACACGCACTTACATGCACTTACATGCACTCACACACACGTATACGCACTTACACGTGCATAGACGCCTTTACACCCACTTACACGCACTTAAACACACTTACACATACTTACACGCACTTACACGTACTTACACATACTTACA
>SZWC01000076.1:580285-621676 GCA_023375785.1 Penium margaritaceum
TACATACATGCACTTACACGTACTTACACGCACTTACACAAACTTTCACGCACTCACACTCACTTACACGCACTTACACGCACTTACACGTTCTTATCCATACTTACACGCACTTATCTGCACTTACACGCACCTTCATGCACTTACACATACTTAAACACACTTACACACACACATACTTACACATACTTACATACACTTACACGTACTTATACGCACTTACACGCACTTACATGCACTTACACATACTTACACGCACTTACACGCACTTACATGCACTTACACACACTTATACGCACTTACACACACTTACACGTACTTACATATACTTACACGCAATTACACACACGTACACGTACTTACACGTACTTACACACAAAGACACACACTTAAACGCATTTACACGCACTTACATGCACTTACATACACTTACACGCACCTACACACACTTACATGCACTTACACGCACTTACACAAACTTACACACACTTATACGCACTTACATATACTTACACGTACTTTGACACATTTACATATACTTACACGCTCTTACACATACTTACACGCACTCACATGCACTTACACGTACTTACACATACTTACACGTACTTAAACGCACTTACATGCACTAACAAGCACTCACACGAGCTTATACGCACTTACACGCACTTACACGTACTTACACGTTCTTAAACACACTTCCACAAACTTACACGCACTTACTTGCAATTAAAAACACTTACACCCACTTACACGAACTTACACGTGGTTACATGCTCTTACACATAATAACACGCACTTACTTGTACTTACACATACTTACACGCACTTACACGCACTTACACATGCTTACACACACTCACACGCACTTACACGTACTTACACGTACTTAAACACACTTACACACACTTACACGCATTTATACGAACTTACATTCACTTACACGAACTGACACGCACTTACACTTACTTGCACACACTTACACGCTATTTCACAAACGTACACACACTAACACACACCTACATGCACTTACACGCACTTACACGCACTTACACGTACGTACACATACGTATACGTACTTACACATACTTACATGCACTGACATGCACTTCCACATACTTACACGCACGTACACGCATTTATACGGACTTACACGCACTTGCACACACTTGCACACACTTATACACACTTACACATACTTACACGTAATTACACACAATAACACACACTTGCACGTATTTACACGAACTAACACGCACCTACACACACTTATATACACATACACATTATTACACGCACTTACACACACTTACACGTACTTACATGCACTTACACCCACTTACACACACATACATCTACTTGCACGTACTTACACGTACGTACACACACTTACACGTACTTACATACACTTACACGCACTTACACGCACTTACACGCACGTGCTTGTACTCACATGCACTTACACGTATGTACACATTCTTATTCGTACTTACATACACAAACATGCGGTAACACGCACTTACACACACTTACACGCACTTACACATACTTACACGCACTTAGACGAACTTACACGTACTTATACACACTTACACGCACGTGCACACACTTACACTCACTTACACCAACTTACACGTACTTACACGCACCTACATGTACTTAAACAAACTTACATGCACTTACATGCACTTACATGCACTTGCACACAATTGCATGCACTTAATCGTACTTACATGCACTTACATGCACTTACACGTACTTACATGCACTTACACAGACAAACACGCACTTAAATGCACTTACACACACTTACATGCACTTACATGCACTTACACGCACTTGCACGCACTTACACGTACGTATACGTACTTACACGCACTTACACGCACTTACACACACTTACAAGCACTTGCACGCACTTGCACAAACTTACACAAAATTACACACACTTACACGCACTTACACGTACTTACACGCACTTAAACACACTGACACGCACCTTAATGCACTTAAACGTACTTACACACACCTACACACCCTTGCATACACTTATGCACACTTACACGTACTTACACGTACCTACACATACTTACACACACTTGCACACACTTATACGCACTTAAACGTACGTACACAAACTTACACGCAGTTACACGCACTTACATGCACTTGCACGCACTTGTACGCACTTACACGTACTTACACACACTTACACGTACTTACACGCTCCTTCACGTACTTAGACCCACTTAAACACACTTAGACACACATACACATACTTACACACACTTACACGCACTTACGTGTACTTACACGCACTTCTATCCACGTACACGCACTTACACGTACTCACACACACTTAGACACACTTACATGCACTTACACACACTTACACGTACTTACATACACTTACACACACTTACACACACTTAAGCATACTTACACGAATGTACACGTACTTACACATACTTACACGCACAGACACGCACTTAAACGGACTGATATGCACTTACACGAACTTACACGCACTTACACGTACTTACACATACTTACAGGCATTTACATGCACTTATACATACTTACATGCACTTGCACATACTTACACACACTCACATCCACTGACACGCACTTACCCACAGTTTAACGAACTTACATGTACTTACATGCACTAACAAGGCACTTATTCGAGCTTACACACACATACACACACTTACACGCACTTACACGTACTTACACGTACGCTCACATACTTAACGCATTTACTTGCAATTACAAGCACTTACACCCACTTACACACACTTACACCCACTTACACGCACTTACATGTGCTTACATGCTCTTACACATAATTACACACACTTACATGCACTTACACGTACTTACACATACTTACACACACTTACACATGCTTACACGTACTTACATGTACTTACACGCACTTATCCACACTTACACATACTTACACGCATTTACACAAACTTACATTTACTTAGACAAACTCACACGCACTTACACGCACGTAAACGCAATTACATGCTTTACATGAACTTACACACACTAAAACACACTTACATGCACTTACACGCACTTACACGCAATTACACACTTTTGTACACACTTACACATACTTACACATACTTACACGCAGTAACATACACTTACACATACTCACACATACATTCACGTACTTACACATACTTACACACACTTACACGCACTTACACGCACTCACATGCACTTAAACACACTTACATGCACTTACTCGCACTTACACGCACTTACACTCACTTTCACGTACTTACATGCACTTATACATACTTACACGTACTTAGACGCACTAACACACAATTACACGTACTTACACATACTTACACACACTTACATATACTTGCACACACTTACACGCACTTACATGCACTTACATTCACTAACACGTGCTTACACACACTTACACGTACTTATGCACACTTACGCACACTTACGCGCACTTACACGCACTTACACGTACTTATACGCACTTACATATACTTACACGCACTTACTTGCACTTACACGCACGTACACCCACTTACATACACTTACACCCACTTACACTTTTTTACACCTATTCACATGCATTTACACGTAATTACATGCACTAACTTGCACTTACACGTACTTACACGTACTTACACGTGTTTACACACACTTACACGCACTTACTTGCACTTACAGGCACTTACTTGTACTCACACATACTTACACATATGTCCACGTACTTATACGCACCTAACACACAAACACACAGTAACACGTACTTACACGCACTTACACGCACTTACATGCACTTACACACACTTACACAAGCTTACACGTACGTGCACGCACTTACACGCACTTATACGCAAGTGCACATACTTACATGCACTTACACCCACTTATATGTGCTTACACACACCTACATGCACTTGTACGAGCTAACATGTACTTACACGCAATTACATGCACTTGCATGCACTTACACATACTTACACGTACCTACATGCACTTACACATACCTACACACACTTACACATACCTACACGCACTTACACGCACTTACACAAACCTACATGCACGTATACACACTTGCATAAACTTATACAAACTTACACGCAATTATACACACAAACACGCACTTACACACACTTACACACACTTGCAGGCACTTACACGCACAAACGCGCACTTACACGTACCTACA
This sequence comes from Penium margaritaceum, assembly GCA_023375785.1. Taxonomy (NCBI): domain Eukaryota; kingdom Viridiplantae; phylum Streptophyta; class Zygnematophyceae; order Desmidiales; family Peniaceae; genus Penium; species Penium margaritaceum. Next base: position 584,508 of record SZWC01000076.1, read on the forward strand.
CATACTTACACGCACTTGCATGCACTTACGCACACTTACACGCACTTACACAAACGTACACGTACTTACACGTACTTACACGCCCTTACACGCACTTACACACACTTGCACGCACTTATACGTACTTACATGCACTTACACATACCTACACAGACTTACACGCACTTACACGTACCCAAACGCACTTACACGTACTAAAATACACATACACGTACTTACACACACTTACACGCACGTTCACGAACTTACATATACTTACACACACTTACACGCACTTACACGCACTTGCCCACACTTACACAGACTTGCACGTACTTACACTTAGAAACACACACTTACACACACTTACACATACTTACACGCCCTTACACATACTTACATGCACTTACATGCACTTATACACACTTACACACACTTACACATACTTACACGTACTTATCCACACTTAAACGCACTTACCCGTAGTTATACCAACTTGCACACACTTACACGCATTTACACCCACTTATACGTACTTAGACACACTTACACGCACTTACACAAGCTTACATGCACTTACACAAACTTACACGCACTTACACGCACTTACATACACTTATACACACTTACACACACTTACATGCATGAACATGCACTAACATGCACTTACACGCACTTACACACACTTACACGCACCTACACGAACTTACACTAACTTATATGGACTTACATGCACTTATACGCACTTTCATGTACTTGCACGTACATACACGTACTTACACGCACTTACACGTACTTGCACGTACTTACACGCACTTACAGGCACTTACACGTAGTTACACGTACTTAGACGCAGTTACACGCATTTACACAAACTAACACAAATCTTCACGCACTTACACGTACTTACATGCACTTACACGTACATACATGCACTTAAACATACTTACACGTACTTATACGCACATATACGCACTTACAGGTACATACACACACTTACACGCACTTACATGCACTTACACGCACTTACACATACTTACACACACTTACACAAACTTACACATACTTATACGCACTTACACATACTTACACACACTTACACAAACTTACACATACTTATACGCACTTACACATACTTACACACACTTATACGCACTTACACGCACTTACACGTACTTACAAACACTAACACGCACTTAGACAAACTTACATGCACTTACACGCACTTACATGCACTTACACGCACTTACATGCACTTACACGCACTTACACGTACTTACACATACTTCCAAGTACTTACTCATACTTACACGCACTTACTTGCACTTTCCAGTACTGACACCCACTTACACACACATACACCCACTTATATGCACATACACGTGCTTACACGCACTTACACGTGCTTACATGCACTTACACGTGCTTACTTGCACTTACACATACTTACACATACTTACACACACTTACACATACTTACACATACTTACACGTTCTTACACGCACTTAGACGCACTTACACATAATTACACGCACTTTCACATACTTACACATACTTACACGGACTTACGTGGACTTACACACACTTACACGCACTTACACCTACTTATACGCACTTACACACACTTTCACGTACGTACACACACGTACATACACTTTCACACACTTACACACACTTGCACGTACTTGCACACACTTACACGCACTTACATGCATTGACCTGCAATTACACACACTTACACGCACTTACACACATTTATAGAAACTAACATGCACCTACACGTACCGTAACATGCTTTCACGCACCTAAACACACTTACACACACATACACGCACTTACACGTACTTACACGTACTTACATGCACTTATACACACTTATACACACATACACACACTTACAAACACTTACACAAATGTACACACACTTACACGCACTTACATGCACTTACACGCACTTACACGCATTTACACACACTTACATGCACTTCCCCAAACTTACACGCACTGATACGCACTTACACACACTTACACACAACTACATGCACTTACATGCACCTACACACACTTATACGCACGTACATGCACTTGTACGTACTTACACGCATTTATACAAAGATACACACATTAACACGCATTTACACGCAATTACATGCACGTTCACACACCTACACACACTTACATACACTTATACGTACTTAGATATACTTGCACATACTCGCACGCACTTACACGCACTTACACACACTTAGACACACTTACACACACTTACACGCACTTACATGCACTTACACACACTTACACACACTTACACCCACTTACACACACTTGTAAGCACTTACACGTACTTCCACATACTTACAAGCACTTGCACACACTTCAATACACCTACACACACTTACACAACCGTACACGCACGTACACGCACTTACACGTACATACACGTACTTACACACACGGACACTCACTTACACGCACTTACACGCACTTACATGCACTTACATGCACTTACATGCACTTACACGCACTTACACGCACTTACATATACTTACACAGTCTTACACGCATTTACACACACTTACAGGCACTTACACGGACTTACCCACACTTACACTAACTTGCACGTAGTTTCATGCACTCCCACGCACTTACACGCACTTATACACACTTAGACATTCTTATACGCACTTACATGCACTTACACACACTTACACGTTCTTACACGTACTTACACGCACTTACACGCACTAACACGCACTTATATGCATGTTCACACACTTACATGCACTTACAAGCACTTATTCACACTTACACGTACTTATACACACTTGCACATCCTTGCATGCACCTAAACACACTTACACGTACTTACACGCACTTACACACACTTACACGTACTTATTCGTACTTACATGTACTTACATGCACTTATACGCACTTATGCGCACTTACGCGTACTTACATGCACTTACACACAGTGACACGCACTTTTACGCACTTACACATACTTGCACACACTTACACATACTAACACACTTTCATGGACTTATACGCACTTACACACACTTACACGTTCTTACACACACTTGCACCCACTAACACGTACTTACACGCACTTACACGCACTTACACAAACTTACGCACACTTACACTCGTTTACACGCACTTACACGCACTTATACGCAAGGACACACACTAACACACACTTGTACGCACTTACACGCACTTACATGCACTTACATGAGCTTACACACACTTACACGCACGTACACTCACTTACCCACACTTACACGCACTTACATGTACTTAAAAACACTTACACTTACTTATACATACTTACACGTACTTACACGTACTTACAGGCACTTACCCGCACTTACATGCACTTACACGCACTTATGTCCACTAACATCCACTCACATGCACTTACACACACTTACACGCACTTCCAAGCACTTACACGCACTTACATGCACTTACACACACTTATATGCACTTACACACACCTAAACGTACTTACACCCGCTTACACTGACTTACACACACTTACACACACTCACACGCACATACACGCACTTACACAAACTTACATGTACTTACACGCACACATCCGTACTTACATGTACTTACACGTTCTTACACACACTTACACGCACTTACACATACTTACACACACTTACACGCACTTACACATACTTACACGCACTTACATACACTTACATGCACTTACCTGCACTTACACACACTTACACACACTGTCACGTACTTACAGACACTTACACACACTTACACACACTTACACGCACTTTCATTTACTTACAAATACTTATACGCACTTACGCGCACTTATACGCACATACACGTACTTACACACACTTACACGCACTTACACAAACTTTCACCTACGTGCACACACGTACACACACTTTCACGCAGTTACATGTACTTGTATGCACTTGCATGCACTTATACACACGTATACACAATTACACGCAATTACACGCACTTACACATACCTACACACACTTATACGAACTTACACACACTTGCACACACTTACACAAACGTACACACACTTAACCGCACTTACACGCACTTACATGTACTTGCATTACTTAGACACACTTACACGCACTTGCACACACTTGCACGCACTTACACGCACTTACACGCACCTATACACAATTACACGGACTTACATGCACTTACACACACTTAGACACACTTACACACACTTACACGTACTTAGACTCATTTACACGAACTTACATACACTAACACGCACTTGCACGCACTTAAACGCACTTACATATACATACACGCACTTACACACACTTACACGTACTTACATGCACTTGCACATACTTGCACGTACCTACAAGCACTTACACACACTTACACGCACTTACACCCACTTATACACTTTTACACGCACTTATCCACACTTACATGTACATACACACACTTACACACACTTACACGTACTTACACACACTTGCACATACTTACACATACTTACACAGACTGACATGCACGTACACGCACTTACACCCAATTACACATACTTGCACGCACTTATACATACTTACACATACTTACATGCACTTGCATGCACTTGCATGCACTTAAACACACCTACACGCACTTACACAAACTTACACGCATTTACATGCATTTACACCCACGGACACGTACCTACATGCAGTTACACACACTTACACACACTTACACGCACTTGCACGTACTTATACACACTTACACGCACTTACACATACTTCTACGTACTTATACGTACTTACTCAAACCTAAACGCACTTACACGCGCTTATACGCACATACATGCCCTTACACTTACTTACACGTACTTACACAAACTTACACACACTTACACGCACTTACACTCACTTACACACACTTACACGCACTTATCCACACTTACATCAACTTGCACACACTTACACACACAAACACACACTTACACACACTTATACGTACTTACACGCACTTACCCACACACACACACAGACTTAAACACACTTACACGCACGTATATGCACTTACACGTACTTATCCGCACTTACACCAACTTGCACGCAGTTACACGTACTTCCACGCACTTACATGCACTTACACACACTTACAAGTTCTTACACGCACTTATATGCACTTATGCCCACTTACACGCACTTACACAAACTTACACGTATGTACACGTACTTATACGCACTTACACGCACTAACACGCACTTCCACGCACTTTCACACACTTTCACGCACTTACAAGCACTTACACGCACTTATACGTACTTATACACACTTGCACGTACTTATACGCACCTAAACGCACTTACACGTACTTACACGCACTTACACGCATGTACACACACTTACACAAACTTGCACGCACTTACACATACTTACACGCACTTACACGCACGTACCCATACTCACATACACTTACATGCACTTACACACAGTGACACACACTTACACGCACTTACACATACTTACACGCACTTACACATACTAACACACACTAACATGTACTTACACACACTTACACGCACTTACATGTAGTTACACGTACTTACACACACATACACGTACTTACACATACTTACACGCACTTACACGCACATACGCACACTTACACCCACTTACACGCACTAACACGCACTTACACGCACTAACACATACTAACACGCAGTTACATGCACTTACACGCACTTACAGGCACTTACAAGTACTTTCACGTACTTACACCCAGTAACACGCACTTACATGCACTTTCACGTACCTAAATGCACTTACACTTACTTACACACACTTAAACGCACTTATTTACACTTCCAGGCACTTACATGCACTTACACAAACTTACACGCACTTACACGCACTTACACTCATTTACCCGTACTTACACGCACTTACACGTACTTACATGCACTAACACGCACCTACATGCACTTACACACACTTACACGTACTTACACATACTTACATGAACGTACATGCACTTACACGCACTTGCACGTACTCATACATACTTACACACACTTTCACGCACTTACACACATTTACACACACCTTCACACACGTTCACGCACTTTTACACGCTTACACGTACTGACACGCACTTACAGGTGCTTATACGCACTTACACGTACTTACATGCACTTTCACCGACTTACACGCACGTACACGCACTTTCACACACTTACGCGTAGTTGCATGTACATGCACGCACTTACACTCACTTACACACAGTTACACGCAATTGCACGCACAAAAACGTACTTACACACACTTAAACAAACTAACATGTACCTACACACACTTACATGCACTTACACGCACTTACACGCACTTACACACACTTACACACACGTACATACACTTTCACATACATACATGCACTTACACGCACTTACATACACTTACACACACTTACACACACTTACTCAAATGTACATGCACTTACACACACTTACACGCACTGACACATACTTAATCGCACTTACACCTACTTACATGCACTTACAAGCACTTAAAAGCACTTCCAAACACTTACATGCACTTACACACACTTACCTATACCTACAGGCACTTACATGCACTTACACATACTTACAGTCACTTACATGTACTTCTACACACTTAGACGCACTTACACGTACTTACACGCACTCACACAAACTTACATACACTAACACGCACTTACAAAAATTTACGTGCACTTATACACACTTATACGCACTTCCACGCACTTACACGTACTTACACGGACCTACACGCACTTACACACACTTACACACACTTACACGCACTTACACGCTCTTACATGAACTTACACGTAATAACACACACTTACACAGACTTACATGCACTTATACTCACTTACATGCACTTACTCATGGTTACACACACTTACACGCACTTACACATACTTGCACACACTTATATGCACTTTCACATGCTTACACACACTTACACGTACTTTCACTTACTTACACACAATTACACACACTTACAGGCACTTTCACACACTTAGACACACGTACACGCACATACATGCACTTACACGCACTTAGACACACTTACACGCAATTACACGCAGTTGTATGTACTTACACGCATTTACAGGAACTAACACGCATGTGCACGCACTTACGCACACTTACATGCACTTACACGCACTTACACATACTTAGACACACTTACACACACTTATATACAATTATACGTATTTACATGTACTTTCATATACTTACACACACTCAGACGTACTTACACGCACTTCCACAAATGTACATGCAGTTACACGCACTTACACATTCTGACACGCACTTAAACGCACTTACACGTACTTACATGCACTTACACATACTTACACACACTTACACGCACTTAGACATACTTACACGTACTTACACGTACTTACACATACTTACACATACTTACACGTACTTACACATACTTACACACATTTACACGCACTTAGATGCACTTAAATGCACTTACATGCATTAACACATACTTACACAAACTTACACGCACTTACACGCACTTACACACACTTACACCCACTTACACGCACTTACACGCACTTACACGTAATTACATGCACTTACACGTATTTACACGCACTTACTTGCACTTAGAAGTACTTACACCAACTTACAAACACCTTTTCCCACTTACACGTACTTACACGTGCTTACATTCACTTACACCTAATTCCATGCACTTACACGTAGTTACACGCACTTACTTTTACTTACACGTACGTACACACGCTTATACGCACTTACACGTTCTTACACACACTTACACACACTTACACGTACTTACAGGCACTCGCACGCACTTGCACACACTTACACGTACATAAACCTACTTACCCGCACTTACACGTACTTAGACACACTTACACGCAGTAACACGCACTTACACATACTTACACACACGTATACGTACTTACACAAACTTACACATGCTTACACGCACTTACAAGCACGTGCACACACTTATACGCACTTACACCCACTTACACGTACTTACACACACTTACATGCACTTACACAATCTTACACGCACTTACATGTACTCTCACACACTTGCACGCACTTGCACGCACTAACACACACTTACACGCACATACACGCAATTACACGTACTTACACCCACTCACACATACTTGCACGTACTTACACGAACTTACACATAGTTACACGTACTTACATGCACTTACACGTACTTAGACACACTTGCACAATGTTACACGCACCTACACACACTTACACGTACTTACACATACCTACATGCACGGATATGCACTTACACACACTTACACATACTTACATGCACTTACACGCACTTATACGTACTTACACATACTTATACGCACTCACACGTACGTACATGAACCTAAATGTACTTACACATACTTACACGTACATACACGCAGTTACACGCAGTTACACGCACTTACACGCACTTACACAAACTTACACGCATTTACACACACTTACACGCTCTTACACGCACTTACACGCATTTACACGTACTTATCCGCACTTACTCCAACTTGCATACACGTACACACATTGACACGCTCTTTCACACACATACACACACTTACACGTACTTACATGCACTTACACGCACTTATAGGAGCTTACACGCACTTATCCATACTTACACTAACTTGTACGCTCTTACACACACTTACACGCACTTACACGCACTTACACGTACTTACACACACTTACAGGCACTTACACGCACTTACACGCACTTACGCACACTTACACGCACTTACACAAACTTACATGCACTTACACGCACTTACACATACGTACCGGTACAAACACGTACTTACACACACTTTCACGCACTTACACACACTTACAAGCACTTACATACACTTACAAGCACTTATACGCACTTGCACGTACTTACAAGCACCTAAATACACACGCACTTACACACACTTACATGCACTTACACGTACTTACACGCACTTACACATACTTACATGCACTTACACGCACTTACACATACTTATACGCACTTGGACATACTTACACACACTTAAATACAGTCACGTACTTACACGCACTTACATGCACTTACATGTACAAACACGCACTTACACAAACGTACACGTACTTACACGCACTTACCTACACTTACACACACTTCCATGCACTTATACGTACTTACATGCACTTACACATACTTACACGAACTTACTTGCACTTATAAGCACTTACACCCTCTTATACACACTTACACCCACTTACATGCACTTACACGTACTTACATGCAGTTCCACCTAATTACATGCACTTACATGTAATTACACGCACCTACTTGCACTTACACATTCGTACACACACTTACACGCGCTTAAACATGCTTACATGCACTTACACGCACTTACACGCACTCACACGCACATACTTGCACTCACACGTACTTACACGTACTTCCACACACGTACACATACGTATATATACCTCCACGTAGTAACATGTACTTACACGCACTTACATGCACTTACATGTACTTACACGCACTTACACAAACCCACACGTACTTACACGTACTTACATGCACGTCCACACAGTGACACCCACTTACACGCACTTACACGCACTTACATGCACTTATACAAACTTACAAGAAACTACACGCACTTACACATACTTGCACGCACTTGCACACACTTACACCCACTTTCACGCACTTACACACATTTATACGCACCTACACGCACTTACATACACTTACACACACTTACACGCACTTGCACGTACTTACACATATCTACAAAAACTTACACACACTAGCACGCACTTACATCCACTTACACACACTTACACGTACTTACACCTACTTACACGCACTTACACGTACTTGCATGCAATTGCACATACTTACATGCACTTACATGCACTTACACACACTTACACGCACTTACATACACTGACATGCACTTACACACACTTACACACACTTACATCCACTTACATGCACTTGCATGCACTTACACATAATTACACACACTTACACGCACTTGTACACACTTACACGCACTTACACATACTTACACATACTTACACGCACTTACACCTACATGGACACACTTACACACACTTACACCCACTTACATGTACTTACACACACTAACATGCACTCACACGAACTTACACGCACTTACATGCACTTACACGCACTTGCACGTACTTGCATGCAATTACACGCACTTACATGCACTTACACACAGTTACACGTACGTACACGTACTAACACATACTTACACGCACTTACATGTACTTGCACATACTTACACGCATTAACACAAACGTATACACACTAACACGCACTTACATGCACTTACACGTACTTACATGCACTTACACACACTTACACATACTTACACCCACTTACATGTACTTGCACGTACTTGCACACACTTACACGCACTTACATACACGTACACGTACTTACATGCACTTACACACACTTCCACTCACTGACATGCACTTACAGGCACTTACGTACACTTAGAACCACTTACACGTACTTGCACGCACTTACACATACTTACATATACTTACATGCACTTGCACACACTTACACACACTTACACGCACTTACACAAACTGACACACACTTACACGCTCTTACATGCACTTACACGCACTTACACACACGGACACGTACATACACACACTTACACGTACTTACACGTACTTACACATACTTACACGCTCTTGCATGCACTTACACACACTTACACATACTTGTACGTACTTACATGCACTTACATGAACCTAAACACACTTACACGCACTTACACGTACATACACTCACTTAGACACACTTTTACGCACTAAAATGAACTTACACGCACGTACACGCACTTATACGCACATACACTTACTTATACGCACTTATCACACTTACACCAACTTGCACGCACTTACATGTACAGACACGTACTTGAACACACTTACACACACTTACACGCACTTACACGTACTTACATGCACTTACAAGCACTTACACACACTTATCCATACTTACACCAACTTGCACGTACTTACACACACTCACACGCACTTACACGCATTTACACACACTTACACACACTTACACGTACTTACACGTACTTATACACACTTACACGCACTTACACAAACTTACACGTACTTACACGTTTTTACACGTACTTACATGTACGAATACGCACTTACACGCACTTACATGCACTTACACGCACTTACACACACTTGTACACACTCATATGCACCTAAATGCACTTACACGTACTTACGCGTACTTACATGTACTTACACGCACTTATACAAACTAACACGCACTTACACGCACTTACATGTACTAACATGCACTTACCCGCACTTACACGCACTTACATGCACTTACACGTACTGAACCGCACTAACACGCACTTACACACACTTACACGTACTAACACATACTAACACGCACTAACATGCACTTGTACGCACTTACACGCACTTAAATGCACTTACACATACCTACACGTACTTAAACGCACATACACGCACTTACACGCACATACATGCACTTACACGCACATACACGTACTTACACACACTTACACGCACTTTCACACACTTACACGCACTTACACGCACTTACACGTACTTACACGTACTTACACGTACTTACATGTACTTACATGTACTTACATGTACTTACATATACGCAATTTCATGTACTTACACGCACATACACGCACTTATATGCACTTACATATACTTGTACGTACTTGCACATACTTAGACGCACTTACACGCACTTACATACAATCACACGTACTTACACACACTTACATGTGTACACACACTAACACTCACCTACACGCACTTACACGTACTTACATGCACTTATACACACTTACACGCACTTACACGTACTTACATGCACTTACACGTACTTACACAAACTTACATACACTTACACGCACTTACACGTACTTATACGCACTTACAGAAACGTACACATAATTACACGCACTTACATGTACTGACACGCACTTAAATGTACTTACACGCACTTACATGCACTTACACACACTTACACGTACATACGTGTACTTAAACACACTTACACACACGTATACGCACTTTCACGTACATACACGTACTTACACGCACATACATACACTTACATGCACTTACACATACGTATACGCACTTACATGTTCTTACATGCACTTACACGTACTTACACGCACTTACACATACTCATACATACTTACACGCAATTACACGTACTTACAAACACTTACAAGCACTTGCACCCACTTACACACACTTACATCCACTTACACGTACTTACACGTACCTACATGCACTTCTACATAATTTCACGCACTTACTTGCACTTACATGTACTTACACGCACGTACACGTACTTACTCGCGCTTACACGTGCTTACACGTACTTACACGTATTTACATGCACTTACACACACTTATACGCATTTACACAAACTTACGTACACTTAGACAAACTTACATGCACTTACACGCACTTATACGCACTTACAAGCACTTACAAAACCTTACACAAACTTACACGCACTAACACACACTTACACGCACTTCCACAAACTTACACGTACTTACACGCACTTACACGTACTTGCATGTACTTACACGCACTTACACGTACTTGCACATACTTACACGTACTTTCACGTACTTTCACGCACTTACACGCACTTACATGCACTTTCATGCACTTACACGTAGTTTCACATACTTACATGCGCATACACGCACTCACACGCACTTATACGTACTTACATGCACTTACATGTACTTACACGCACTTGCTTTTCCAAGCACGTACACCCACTTACACACACTTACACCCACGTACACGCACTTATACGTGCATACATGCACTTACATATAGTTACATGCAGTGTTGGGAGGTGCCTCCGCTGCGTTCGACGATGCCTGGTGAGGTTCTGGCCAGCCTGGGCGCAAAATTCTGCTCAGGGCATCCGCGTTGCAGTTGGCAACCGCAGGCTGGTACTTGATCTTCATGTTGTAGCCCTGCAGGAGGAGCACCCATTTGGCTAGGATGCCTTCATGATTCTGAGTGGTGAGGAGCCATTGGAGGGCCTGATGATCCGTGAAAACTGTGAAGGGCTTGCCATTATTTATGTAGTCGTGGAAGTGTTGGAGTGCCCAAAGAACAGCCAAGCATTCGCCTTTCACCGGCGGGTACTTCCGCTCGCCTTCAGTGAGGGCACGACTGGCATAGGCAATCACCTTCTGTGTGGGTTCCTGCAACGTCTGGGATAGAATAGCGCCAAGCCTGTCCCGCGACCAACCGGTGGTGATGGAGAATGGGAGGTTGAAGTCGGGGAACTCAAGAATGGGCGCGGTAACCAGGCGGTGTTTTATTTCCTTCCAGGCGTCTGCCCACTCTGATGTCCATTCAAACGGCACATCTTGGTGCGTCAACTCCTGGAGCGGCTTGATGACGCGTGCATGGTCATGGACAAACTTCCTGTAGAAGGAGACAAAGCCCAGGAAGATCTTGCCTTGCCCTGCAGAAGTGGGCTGACTCCATTCCTGTACCACCGCGATCTTCTCTGGATCAGTCTTGATGCCATCCGCACTCATCACGAAGCCACGGAACTCCGTTTCTGCAGCGCCGATGGAGCACTTGGCTGCCTTGAGTTTCAGGTTGGCCCTGCAGAGGGCAGCAAAGACAGCGGCCAGGGACGAGAACAGCTCCTTGAATGTGTGGGCCACGACCATAATGTTGTCAATGTAACAGCTGACGTTGGGAATTCCGCGGAGGGTGGAGTCCATGACCTACTGAAATGTCGCGTTGGCGTTGCAGAGTCCAAAGGGCATGCGTGTAAACGCGTATAGGCCTTCTGGTGTCACAAACACAGTCTTGGCGGTGGAGTCCGGGTGCATGGGAACAGCGTGGAAGGCAGCCTTTACGTCGAGTTTTGTGAACCATCCGCGACTCTGCTGGCGCTCCTGTATATCGACGATTAGTGGCATGGGGTAAGCGTCCTCCTTGGTTACACGGTTGAGGTCGCGGAAGTCAACGCAGAATCGCTTGGACCCGTCTGGCTTCCCCACTATGACCAAGTTGGCACGCCAGGGACTGACGATCGTGACAATTACCCCCTGCGCCTTGAGCTCTGTGAGCCCCTATGTGATGATATTTTCTTCTTCAGGAAGAATGCGCCGGACCTTCTGTTTTGTGGGCGCGGAGTCCCCCGTGGAGATGACGTGGAAGGCCTCCACGCCCCCCAGATCAACTCTGGACCCAACAAAGACATCCGCGAATGCGTCCAACAGGTCGTAGAAATCCTGTTTTTGTGCGGGAGAAGGTCGTGAGTGGAGCATGTGATCCCATCGCGGGGGTGGAGATGGCGCTTTTTCGCGGAGTGGGTAGAACTCCTCTTCATCCTCAAATGGATACCCATCACCTAGGACTCGCTATCCCCTCTGCCACTGTCCCAGGAGGTTGGTCTGCACTCCCGGCTCGGTTGTCTCCTCCGCGAGTTCCTGCCATTCAACTGCTGTGACCTGTTCCGCGTCAGGCAAATTAGCCGTTATGGATGGCAACCTGTTTGCATGGGCCTGAAAGTCCTCCGCGCAGCATCCCGGAGGGAAAAGAATTCGCCGCCGATTACAGTCACCGCCACCCTTTCGCCGATGGTGATGGGACAAAATGCGTCTTCCCCCGATGCAGAGCTGAGTTGCATGATTCCAAGGGAGAAGAGAAGGTTGGCCCGTCGCGGTACCAAGTAATCCATACCCAGGAGCACGTCGTATGTTCTGTCTTGCGTGACTTGGACGTCCATTGGTTCATGAAGGGATCCCACCTGCATGGGTAGGCCGTTAACTTCTCCATCTCCATAGTCCATTCCGCCCGCTGAGTTGGTGAAAAGGCAGTGCGTGGGGAGGATGCGATCTGCCCATCCGACCACTAGAAGGACGCGGAACGCCATAGTGGTGTGAGTGGCCCCTGTGTCAATGATGGCCAGGAACTTCCTTTCGCATATCCAAACCATGCAACAGGCGACCTCGTAATGGTTGTCGTCCCGTCGCAGTGGTTCCAGGGGCTGCGATGCCCATCCACACTCTTCTTCCGCAAGGCTTAATGCTAAGGAAGTGTCGTGCATTGCACAGCGGGTGTTCTATGTGCTAGTCGTAGGCGTGGTACTGTTGAGGGAGATGCCCACAGCTTGGAGGCGTTGATTGGCCCTGGCCAACTCCTCCTTATGTCGCGGTGCAAGCTCACGATGAATGTGCAGAAACTCAAAAAAGTTGACTTCCGTAATAGGGGTGGTAAAGAGACGTTGAACGGGGTCGTTGCTTCCCTCCGCAACCGCAAGAGTTGTGGGGGCTGCCTGCGAAGATGGTGCCGGTTGCTTTTCCGCTGCAAGTGGTTGTTTTGTCTATCGTCGTTTCTCCGGCACGACAGTGCGCTTAGCAACTGCCTCCTGGAAGCGTTCCTCCGCGCCCTCTGCCTTGCACCGTAGATCTTCCTGTACTCTGGCTGCCATATGCAAATTCCATCCGCGCAAGCCCAATTCTTGGGCTCGTGCGATAAGAGTGGTCTTCGCTGCGGTGGGAGGCAATTCCGTGGTCTCGTCCTCCGCCATCGGCAGCCCCAGCTTGACGTTGCGGGCTCCATTTGTAGAGTTTGCGGATGCCTGGGGGTTGGGCAGGATACCCTGCCCTCTCCGGGCAGTTTGGGTTTGATGGTCCAGTGCTGGTCGCCCAGCTTGCATCTGCTGCTGATGCTGCTGGTCCTGCCATGGTTGATAATAACACCGCTTCCACTGCTACACCATAGGGTCCCGCTGCATGGGATTGGTTTGCGGAACACCCTGTCTTTTGCGCAGACAGTCTCGTGCGATGTGCTCTAGGCTCTCGCAGGTGTAACACGCCTTCGGCTTGGTTTAGGAGGCCTGTGCTGCTGGTGCTGGAGTAGGAGAATCTCCTCCCTGATTCTGTCGCGTAGACCGGTGCCGTGTGGAAATGGCCGTGGCGTCCTGCACCGCATCCTGCAGCGACTGGTAGTGCTCAGGGATCATCAGACTGCAAATTTTGTTGGGGAGTGCGCGGATGAGATTTTGTAGGAGGACCCACAGCGGCAGTCCTTCCCCTTGAGGGTTCTTCGCGATTGATGCCCAAGTGAGGAACTGATCCAAAAACCTGCGGATGTCGGTGTCCTTCCGCATGACCTCCTTTTCAATCTTGCGGAGTGCTTCTTCCTTGGTCAACCGCTTGAAGCGCTCGATCAGTGCGTTGCCAAAATCCTCGAAGGAGTTGAATGGCGCACGTGCATTATACAAGTCCTCCGCGGCGCCTTGCAGATGGAGCTCCGCGGTGGCCAGACAAAGGTCTGGTGGGATCCGCCCTATGCTTGCATGTATAGTGATCTGCTTCAACCATGTCCACGGGTCCTCTTTAGGGTTTCCCTTGAAGATGTCCTGCCGCGGAATGTTTGCTGGCTACGTGCGTACATACTGCTGGTGGGGCACAGTGTTCCGGTTAGCCATGGATGTCAACGTTGGGAGCAGGTGCGGGGCTGCGGCTGTCGAATAACCCATTTGGCTAGTTTGTGGCTGCCCCTGGGCTAGTGTGGGGTTACTCATTCGGGCTATCGCCGAAAGAGCATAGTAGTGAGTCGCAGGGGTTGCATGCATTGCGTAGGGTACAGAGCAGAAGGTAGTCCCAAGGGGCGGTGCCTGTGTGTTAGGGGAGACAGGGACTGTAGGTCCTGGCAGCCAGTAGTCCTAAGGTAGAGGATGTGACACTGCAGGGTGGTAGAGCGGGGTGGTAGTAGATACTGCAGATGGTGTAGTAGTCCCTGGATTCGGCGGGAGCGCAGGATAGGCGGAGTGGGGCACAGTGGTCTGCACCTGGCTGGTGGATGGTGGTGGGTGGATCGCAATTCCCGCTAGCGCGGTAACCATCGACTCTTGATGATAGACCGGGTGTCCAACCGTCACGGGCATCTATTGCGCCGTTATGGGGACTGGCAACTACTGTGGCAGCGTCTGCTGCATAGGGGCCTGTGGCGGCACTGCTGCCGCGGAGGGCGTGGCCCAGGTGCCCATCATCATCCAACCTGGTGAGGCTATGGTAGAGGAGATTGTTGCGGGCCCCGCGTACGGCACAGTCCCATGCAATGCTGGGTTGGACTGTGGCTGGGGCTGTGTGAGTGGCTGCTGGGTTGTGTGGGATGGTTGCGGAGCCGGGAGGGGTTGGTGCACCATGCCCCCTCTCTCTTCCCCTTGCGGTGTTCCTTGCCATCTAGTGAATTGTGGGTTGTGGCTTGCCGTTCCCCTGACTCTTGGTGTTACCGGGGTATCCACGGCAGTCAACCGCGGATTCACCTGGAGGGATACTCCTTCCATCGCGTTGGACAGTCCTGCTCCGGCGACCTGATCTCTTGCCGCCTGTTCTGCTGTGGGTGGGTAGGGCTGCTGCTCCGTCTTTGGCATGGCAGGCGGTATTCCCAACTGTTCGGTGGATACTCCCTGCAGTGGCGGCCTCACCCCCCTCTGTCCCTTTACTGAAGGTGAGCGCTCCGTGGTCATGTATCCCAGCTGCGGTTGCCGAGGCTGGGCAGTCCCCAATGTTGACGGAGGCGGGGAGGTTTCCATCTCTGTTAAGGGCGCAGACGGCGGATGATCCTCCTCTACTGTCCATGGCTGCTGCCTTCCGCCGCGCCGCTGGTAGACTTGTCCCTGGTATGCTAGTGATCTCCCGGTCTTGGAGAGTTCGCCTGCTTGCGGTGGCACATTGGAAAACCACCTGTGCCCCATAGAGTCGCTGGCCTGGAGCTGGTAGATTCCGTGCATATCTTGGCTGTGCACGCTTTCCACCTCCACACAGTCCTGCAGCGCGTCCATGATAAGCCGCCAGTGTAGCTGTTTGAGCCACTCGGTGATCCTTTGGTGCTGTACCAGTGGGTCCGCGCCCAGCGACGAACTGACGGGTGTGCGGGATGGTGTAGGTGAGGTGTCTCCGCTGCTCGCCTATGTGGCTGCACGCCGCCGCAAGAAGTGGTGAACAGAAGTTTGCTGTGAATGCTGCTGGTGGTGGCTCCGCGTGTCTTGATGTACGAAACTGGCTGCCAACATGTATGGCTGAATCTGAAGGCACGTGCAGTTCAGCTAGCAAAGAGCAAAGAACTATCCACGCTCACCGCACCATGACACTGATACCCCCAATTTTGCCACGCACTGTTCTGCTTCCGCACATTCAAGGTCCGCATCTGGTCTGCTCCGCGACTCTGCCGTTCCGCGGTTTTGGGCAGCACCCGCTTTGCTGCTCCTCCGCTACCTCTCTTAGTCTTCTGTAGATGCTTCACACCCTCTAGGTCCCGCTCGTGGGTAGTGCTCCGCTGCTCGCCCCTTGCCGGCACGAGAGTCTGCCACCTCGTGGCCTCTGACTCCTATGCCCACGGAACCTCGTTCCGTGGCTGTGCGCAAGGCCGCGGAGTTGCCGGCAGCACCCTTCACCCAATCCGCATTCCCTCGAGGTGATGGTTCTCAGCGGAGTCCTTGTTGGACCAAGGATTGGGAGCGGATCGCACAGTATGCTCCACACACACTCAGAGGAGAAGTATTCGTCCTCCGCGGAATGCTCTCCGCGGAGAGCAACCTTAGGGCTCCTTGAACAGCTGCGGATCTCAGAAGGGGATGCGCGAGTCTGAACCAAACTGACACTTGCGCGGATTGATGGGACAGGAGGCAATCTGGTCCTGAACAAGTCAGGATTTTCGGGCTCATGAGTAGGAAGTAGGCTTGCATTAACTCAAATTGCACAAGATCAGACAAAGGGTAAGCATTTTTGTCACACTACTTCCTCCGCTACACTACTGCTTTATATTCAACAAACCCAGCTCTCTAAGACTCCTCCTACCACACTCTTCCCCTACCTTGGACTCCGCCCAGTGCGTTACACGCACCGCGTGTCTCGTCCTTCATCACACACACATGCTTTTCTACTACATCTCCCTATTCTACTATTGATTCTTCCTCTGGTCCGCGGCTTGGGTGCTTGCGGTCTTGTGTTCTTCCTCGAATCTTTGTCTTCGCGCGATGCGTCCTCCCGGTCCTCCTCCTTGATTACCCCTGTCCACCCTGAGCTCTCAGTGGTCGAGCTCCTTCTTGATATCTGGTTTTGCCGTCGTGTGTTTTTGCACGTCCGACATTCCCACTTCTCCGCGGCTCGATCAATGTTTTCTTCCCGCCGCGGATTCTCATCCTGCTCTCCCGTCCGTTTTGGTTTTTCTGCGGCGGTCAAACGATCATCGTCAATTCCTGCCTCCTGGCGGCAACTTTTCCCTCCTTTTTTCGTTCACTACTGCTGGATTCTGCCCCACCCCACGCTCTACCGCCACCTCGTGGCGGGTGCCAGCATATCTTGCGCGTTCTCCAGTGCTCCGCGGCCTCCCCTTAATCCTCCTCCGTGGTTCTCTATTCGCGGACGCCACGTTCCGCGGGTTTGTGGGTTGTGGCAATTTTCCCTCCGCGGATCCATCTTCACCTTAGCGGAGATGCGGTAGATCCCCTCCTGAGTGCATGTAAGTGCGTGTAAGTATGTGTAAGTGCGTGTAAATGTGTGCAAGTGTGTGCATGTGCGTGTCAGTGCGTGTAAGTATGTACAAGTTGGTGTAAGTGTGCGATAGTGTATGCTAGTGCGTGTAAGTGCATGTAGGTATGTGTAAGTGCGTGTTAGTACGTGGAAGTACGTGTAAGTGTGTGTAAGTGCCTACAAGTGCCTATAAGTGCGTGTAAGTGCGTGTAAGTACGTGTCAGTGTGTGTAAGTGCGTAAAAGTACGTGTAAGTGCGTGTAAGTTTGTGTAAGTGCGTGTAAGTGCGTGCAAGTGCGTATAAGTATGTGTAAGTACGTTTAGGTGTGTGTAAGTGCGTGTAAGTATGTTGAAGTACATGTAAGTGCGTGTAAGTGCATGCAAGTGCATGTAAGTGCGTGTAAGTACGTGTAAGTGCGTGTAAGTGTGCGCATGTATGTTTAAGTACGTGCAAGTACATGTAAGTACGTGTACGTACGTGTCACTGTGTGTAAGTGCGTGTCAGTCGATGTAAGTGTGTGTGTAAGTACGTGTCAATTTGTGTAAGTTCGTGTAAGTACGTGCAAGTACATGTAAGTGCGTGTAAGTGCATGTAAGTGAGTGTAAGTGCTTTTAAGTGCGTGTAAGTATATGTAAGTGTGTGTATGTTTGTGTAAATGCATGTAAGTGCGTGTAAGTGCATGTACGTGCGTGTAAGTACGTGTCAGTACGTGTAAGTACATGTAAGTGCGTATAGGTGCCTGTTACTTTATGTAAATGTGTGTAGGTACGTGTAGGTGTGTGTAAGTATGTGTAATTGTGTATTAGTGCGTGTAAGTGGGTGTAAATGCGTGCAAGTGCGTACAAGTGTGTGTAAGTGTACATAAGTATGTGAAAGTTTGTGCAAGTATGTGTAAGTGGGTGGGATTGTGTGTAAGTGCGTGCACGTATGTGTAAACATGTGTAAGTACGTGTAAGATAATGTTAGTGCGTGTTACTGCGTGTAAGTGTGTGTAAGTACTTGTAAGTATGTGTGAGTGCAAGTAAGTTTGTGTCAGTGTGTGCAAGTGCGTGTAAATGCGTGTGAGTGTGTATAAGCATGTTTAAGCGCGTGTAAGTGTGTGTAAGTGTGTGTAATTACGTGTTAGTGCAAGTAAGTGCGTGTAACTACGTGTAAGTGCATGTTAGCACGTGTAAGTGCGTGTACGTGGGTGTAAGTGTGTGTAAGTGGGTGTAAGTGCTTGGAAGTGTAAGTGCGTGTAAGTACATGTAAGTGCGTATAAGTATGTGTGAGTGCGTATATGTGCGTGTACGTATGTGAAACTGCGTGTAAGTGCGTGTAAGTACATGTAAGTGCATGTAAGTACTTGAAAGTACGTAAAAGTGCGTGTAAGTATGTGTAAGTATGTGTAAGTACGTGTAAGTACATGCAAGTACGTGTGAGTGCGTGTAAGTACGTGTAGGTTTGTGGAAGTACGTGTCAGTGTGTGTTAGTGCGTGTAAGTTTGTGTAAGATGTTAGAAGTGCTTGTAACTGCGTCTAAGTGCGTGTAAGTACATGTAAGTTTGTCCAAGTGTATGTAAGTTCCTGTAAATGCGTATAAGTGTGTGTAAGTGTGTGTAAATACGTGTAAGTATGTGTAAGCATGTGTAAGTGCAAGTAAGTACGTGTACGTGCGTGTAAGTACGTGTAAGTGCAAGTAAGTGCGTTTAATTACGTATAAGTACATGTAGGTACGTGTAAGTATGTGTAAGTGGGTGTAAGTGTGTATAAGTGGGTGCAAGTGCTTCTAAGTGTTTCTAAGTACGTGTAAGTGCGTGTAAGTATGTATAAGTATGTGTAAGTGCGTGTAAGTACGTGTAAGTACGTGTAAGTACGTGTAAGTGCGTATAAGTATGTGTAAGTGTATGGAAGTGCGTGTAAGTGCGTGTAAGTACGTGTATGTACGTGTAAGTGCGTGTAAGTGTGTGTAAGTGCGTGTGAGTACGTGTAAGTGCATGTAAGTACGCGTAAGTGTGTGTAAGTGTGTGTAAGTGCGTGTAAGTACGTGTAAGTGTGTGTAAGTCATGTAAGTGCGTGTAGGTGAGTGTTAGTGTGTGTAAACGTGTAAGTGTGTGTAAGTACGTGTAATTGCATGTAATTACGTGTAAGTGTGTCTAAGTGCATGCAAGTGCGTACAAGTACGTGTAAGTGTGTGTACGTGCGTGTACATGGGTGTAAGTACATGAAATTGTGCATAAGTACGTGTAAGTGCATGTAAGTACGTGTAAGTACGTGTCAGTACGTGTAAGTGCATGTAAGTGTGTGAAAGTGCGTGTAAGTGCGTGTAAGTGCATGTAAGTCCGTGTAAGTGCGTGTATGTGCGTTTAAGTACGTGTAAGTGCGTGTAAGTACATTTAAGTGTGTGTAAGTGCGTGTAAGTATATGTAAGTGCGTGTTAGTATGTGTAAGTACGTGTAAGTGTGTGTAAGTGCGTGTAAGTGCGTGTCAGTGCGTGTAAGTGCATGTAAGTGCATGTAAATGCGGGTAAGTGCATGTAAGTATGTGTAAGTGCGTGTAAGTGCGTGTAAGTTTGTGTAAGTACGTGTATGTGCATGTAAGTGTGTGTAAGTGCATTTAGGTATGTGTAAGTGCGAACAAGTCTGTGTAAGTGTGTGTAAGTGCATGTAAGTACGTGAAAGTACGTGTAAGTGCGTACTAGTACATGTAAATACGTATAAGTGCGTGTAAGTACGTGTAACTTTGTGTAAGTACGTGTAAGTGTGTGTAAGTATGTGTAATTGCGTGTAAGTGTGTATACGTGTGTGTAAGTGTGTGTAAGTGCGTGTAAGTACGTGTAACTACGTGCAAGTTGGTGTAAGTATGGGTAAGTGTGTATAAGTGCCTGAAAGTGCGTGTAAGTAGGTGTAAGTACGTGTAAGTGCGTGTTAGTGCGTGTAAGTATGTGTCAGTACGTGTAAGTGCGTGCAAGTTGTTGTAAGTGTGGTTAAGTGCGTGTAAGTAAGTGTAAGTGCATATAAGTGCGTGTAAGTGCCTGTATGTATGTAAAAGTGGGTGTAAGTGTCTTTAGGTTCATGTAAGTGCGTGTAAGAATGTATAAGTACGTGTAAATGCGTGTAAGTACGTGTAAGTGCGTGTAAGTACGTGTCCGTGTGTGTAACTGCGTGTAAGTGCATGTAAGAGCGTGTAAGTACGTGTAAGTTTGTGTAAGTGCGTGTAAGTACGTGTAAGTGTGTGCAAGTGTGTGTAAGTATATGTAAGTATGTGTAAGTGCGTGCAAGTACATGTAAGTGATTCTAAGTGTATGTAAGTGCCTCTAAGTGCATGTCAGTGAGTGTAAGTGCGTGTAAGTGCATGTAAGTACGTGTAAGTGTGTGTAAGTGCGTTTAAGTGTGTGCAGGTACGTGCAAGTACATGTAAGTGGGTGTTAGTGCGTGTAAGTGCGTGTAAGTGCATGTAAGTGCGTGTAAGTGCATGTAAGTGCGTGTTAATGTGTATATGTTCGTGTAAATGCATTTAAGTACGTGCAAGTGCGTGTAAGTACGTGTAAGAGTGTGTTAGTGTGTGTACGTGCGTGTAATTGTGTGCAAGTGCGTGTAAGTGCATGTAATGGCGTGCAAGTGTGTGCAAGTGCGTCTAAGTGTGTGCAAGTAGGTGTACGCTTGTGCAATTACGTTTAAGTGGATGGAAGTGTGCGTATGTGTGCACGTGCATGTAAGTTCATGTATGTACGTGTGAGTTCGTGTAATTGTGTATAAGTGTGTGTAGGTACATGTAAGTACGTGTAAGTGCGTATTACTATGTGTAAGTGTGTATAAGTGCGTGTAAGTGTGTGTAAGTACGTGCAAGTATGTGTGAGTGCAAATAAGTGTGTATAAGTGTGTGTAAGTGCCTGTAAGTGTGTGTAAGTGTGTGTAAGCACGTGCAAGTACGTGTAAGTATGTGTAAGTACGTGTAAGTGCAAGTACGTAGGTGTAATAACGTGTAAGTGCATGTAAGCACGTGTAAGTGCGTGTACGTGGGTGTAAGTGTGTGTGAGGGGGTGTAAGTGTGTGTCAGTACGTGTAAGTGCGTGTAAGTGTGTGTATGTGCCTACAAGTACGTGTAAGTAGGTGTAAGTGCGTGTAAGTGCGTATAAGTGCGTGTCGGTGTGTGTAAGTGCGTGTAACTACGTGTAAGTGCGTGTAAGTTTGTGTAAGTGGGTGTAAGTGCATGCAAGTATGTATACGTATGTGTAAGTGCGTGTAGATGCGTGTAAGTGTGTGTAAGTGCGTTTAAGTACATGTAAGTGCGTGTAAGTGCGTGCAAGTGCATAGAAGTGCGTTTAAGTATATGTAAGTGCGTGTAAATTTGCACAAGTACGTTTCAGTGTGTGTAAGTGCGTGTAAGTGCGTGTAAGTAAGGATGACTATGTGTAAGTGCGTGTAAGACGATGTTAGTGCGTGTAAGTGCGTGTACATTTGTGTAAGTTCATGTAAGTATGTGCAAGTGCGTGTAAGTGCGTGTAAGTCCATGTAAGTGAGTGTAAGTGCTTGTAAGTACGTGTAAGTATGTGTAAGTGTGTGTATGTTGTGTAAATGCGTGGAAGTACGTGTAACTGTGTGTACGTGTGTGTAAGTGTGTGTAAGTATGTGTAAGCGCGTGTAAGTGTGTGTAGGTACCTGTTACTTCAAGTAAATGTGTATAGGTGCGTGTAGGTGCGTGTAAGTGCTTGTAATTATGTGTAAGTGTGTGTAAGTGTGTGTAAATGTGTGCATGCGTACAAGTGTGTGTAAATGCGTGTAAGTATAAGAAAGTTTGTGCAAGTACGTGTAAGTGGTGGAAGTGTGTGTAAGTGCATGCACGTACGTGTAAGTACGTGTAAGATCATGTAAGTGCGTGTAAGTACGTGTAAGTGCGTATAAGTGCGTGTTACTGCGTGTAAGTGTGTGTAAGTACAAGTAAGTACGTGTGAGTACAAGTAAGTTTGAGTAAGTGTGTGTAAGTGCATGTAAATGCGTGTAAGTGCGTGTAAGCATGTGTACGTGCGTGTAAGTGTGTGTAAGTGCGTGTAAGTACATGTTAGTGCAAGTAAGTGTGTATAACTACGTATAAGTGCATGTATGCATGTATACGTGCGTGTACCTGGGTGTAAGTGTGTGTAAGTGGGTGTACGTGCTTGGAAGTGCAAGTGCGTGTAAGTACATGTAAGTGCATGTAAGTGCGAATAAGTGCATGTGAGTGGGTGTATGCGTATCGAAGTATCTGAAACTGCGTGTAAGTACGTGTAAGTGCATGTAAGTGCATGTAAGTGCGTGAAAGTACGTGAAAGTACATGTAAGTATGTGTAAGTACGTGTAAGTGCGTATAAGTACATGCAAGTACGTGTAAGTGCGTGTAAGTACGTGTAAGTTTGTGGAAGTGCGTTTAAGTGTGTGTTAGCGCGTGTAAGTTTGTGTAAGATGCAGTAAGTGCTTGTAAGTGCGTGTAAGTGTGTGTAAGTGCATGTAAGTTTGTCTAAGTATATGTAAGTTCGTGTGAATGCGTATAAGTGTGTGTAAGTGCATGTAAATACGTGTAAGTGCGTGTAAGCATGTGTAAGCACGAGTTAGTGCGTGTACGTACGTGTAAGTATGTGTAAGTACAAGTAAGTGCGTTTAATTACGTATAAGTGCATGTAGGTACGTGTAAGTATGTGTAAGTGGGTATAAGTGTGTGTAAGTGGACGTAAGTGCTTGTAAGTGTTTGTAAGTACGTGTAAGTGCGTGTAAGTATGTTTAAGTATGTGTAAGTCGGTGTAGGTAGGTGTAAGTGCGTGTAAGTATGTGTAAGTGCGTATAAGTATGTGTAAGTGCATGTAAATGCGTATAAGTGCGTGTAAGTACGTGTATGTACGTGTAAGTGTGTAGAAGTGCATGTAAGTGTGTTTAAGTACACGTAAGTACGTGTAAGTGCGTGTCAGTACGTGTAAGTGCGTGTAAGTGTGTGTACGTTTGTGTAAGTACATATAAGTACAGGTAAGTGTGTGTAAGTGTATGTAAGTGCGTGTAAGTACAAGTAAGTTCATGTAAGTACGTGTAAGTGCGTGTATGTGTGTGTAAGTGCGTATAAGTACGTGTAAGTGCGTGTAGGTGAGTGTTAGTGTGTGTACACGTGTAAGTGCGTGTAAGTGCGTGTGATTGTATGTAAGTGCGTGTAAGTGCGTCTAAGTGCGTGCAGGTGCGTACAAGTACGTGTAAGTGCGTGTAAGTGCGTGTATGTGCGTGTAAGTACATGAAATTGCGTATAAGTATATGTAAGTGCATGTACGTACGTCTAAGTACGTGTAAGTATATGTAAGTGCGTGTAAGTGTGTGAAAGTGCGTGTAAGTGCGTGTAAGAATGTGTACGTTCGTGTAAGTGCATGTATGTGCGTGTAAGTGCATGTATGTGCGTTTAAGTAGGTGTAAGTGCGTGTAAGTGCATTTAAGTGCATGTAAGTGCATGTAAGTGCATGTAAGTGTGTGTTAGTATGTGTAAGTACGTGTAAGTGTGTGTAGGTGCGTGTAAGTGCGGTTCAATGCATGTAAGTGCATGTAAGTGTGTGTAAATGCAGGTAAGTGCATGTAAGTATGTGTAAGTGCGTTTAAGTGCGTGTTAGTTTGTGTAAGTACGTGTAAGTATGTGTAAGTGTGTGTAAGTGCGTGTAAGTGTGTGTAAGTGCATTTAGGTACGTGTAAGTGCGTACAAGTGTGTATTTGTGGGTGTAAGTGCATGTAAGTGTGTATAAGTACGTGTAAGTTCATGTATGTGTGTGTAAGTGTGTGTAAGTGCGTATGAGTGAGTGTAAGTGTGTGTAAGTGCGTGCAAGTTGGTGTAAGTATGGGTAAGTGTGTGTAAATGCCTGTAAGTACGTGTAAGTATGTGTAGGTACGTATAAGTGTGTGTAAGTGTGTGTAAGTACGTGTCAGTATGTGCAAGTACGTGCAAGTTGGTGTAAGTGTGGGTAAGTGCGTGTAAGTAAGAGTAAGTGCGTATAAGTGTGTGTAAGTGCGTGTAAGTTCGTGTAAGTACGTATAAGTGCGTGTAAGTGAGTGTATGTATGTGTAAGTGCGTGTAAGTGTCTTTAGGTTCATGTAAGTGCGTATAAGTACGTATAAGTATATGTAAGTGCATGTAAGTGCGTGTAAGTGCGTGCAAGTACGTGTAAGTGCGTGTAAATGTGTGTAAGTATGTGTAAGTGTGTGTAAGTATGTGTCCGTGTGTGTAAGTGCGTGTAAGTGCATGTAAGAGCGTGTAAGTGTGTGTAAGTTTGTGTAAGTACGTGTAAGTGCGTGTAAGTGTGTGCAAGTGTGTGTAAGCATATGCAATTATGTGTATGTGCGTGCAAGTACGTGTAAGTGGTTCTAAGTGTATGTAAGTACCTGTAAGTGCATGTCAGTGAGTGTAAGTGCGTATAAGTGCATGTAAGTACATGTAAGTATGTATTAGTGCGTGTAAGTGTATGCAAGTACGTGCAAGTACATGTAAGTGGGTGTAAGTACGTGGAAGTGCGTGTAAGTGCATGTAAGTACGTGTAAGTGCATGTAAGTGCGTGTTAGTGTGTATACGTTCGTGTAAATGCGTGTAAGTACGTGCAAGTTTGTGTAAGTGCGTGTAAGCGTGTGTTAGTACGTGTACGTATGTATAACTGTGTGTAAGTACGTATAAGTGCGTGTTAGTACATGCAAGTACGTGCAAGTGTGTGTAAGTGCATGTAAGTGCATGTAAGTACATGTAAGTGCGTGTAAGTGTGTACAAGTGCGTATAAGTATGTGTAATTACGTGTAAGTACATACAAGTGCGTGTAAGTGGGTGTAAGTGTGTGTAAGTGTGTGTAAGTGCATGTCAGTGTATGTAAGTACGTGTAAGTGAGTGTAAGTGCGTGTAAGTGCGTGTAAGTGTGTGCAATTGCATGCAAGTGCATGTAAGTGCGTTTCGATCCCATTCCTGATCCCAGTCTCGATCCCAATCCTTGTCCGAGTCCCCATCCCAGTCCCAATCCCAGTCTCGATCCCAATCCCGATCCCAGTCCGGATCCTAGTCCTAATCCTAGTCCTGATCCTAGTCTCGATCCTTGTCCTGATCCCAGTCCAGATCCTTATCCCGATCCCTGTCCCAATCATAGTCCCGGTCCCAGTCCCAGTCCCATTCCCAGTCCCAGTCCCAGTCCCGATCCCAGTCCTGATCCCAGTCCTGATCCCAGGCCCGATCCCAGTCCCGATCCCACTCCCGATCCCAATCCTGATCCCAACCCCGATCCCAGTCCCGCTCCTAGTCCCGATCCCAGTCTCGATCCCCGTCCCGATCCATACCCTGATCCGAGCTCCGATCCTTGCCCTGATCCCAGCCTGGATCCCAGTCCCAATCCCAGCCCCGATCCTAGCCCCGATCCCAGTCCAGATCCTAGTCCCGATCCAGTCCCGATCCCAGTCTTGATCCCTGTCCCGATCCCACTCGGGATCCGAGTCCCTATCCGAGTCCGGATCCCCGTCCCGATCCCAGTCCCGGTCCCAGTCCCAGTCCAAGTCCCAGTCCCAGTCCCAGTCCCGGTCCCGATCCTAGTCCCGATCCCAGTCTTGATCCTGGTCGTGATCCTTGTCCTGATCCTAGTCCCTCTCCCAATCTCGAACCCAGTCCCGATCTGTGTCCAGATCTCAGTCATGATCTTAGTCCCGATCCCAGTCCCATTCCTTGTCCTGGTCCCAGTCCCAATCCCAGTCTCGATCCCAGTCCCGATCGAAGTCATGATCCCATTCCCGATCCTAGTCCCGATCCCAGTCCCGAACCCAGTCCCGATCCCAGTCCCGATCCCATTCTCGATCCCAGTCCCAATCCTAGTCCCGAGTCCAATTCCGATTCGAGTCCCGATCCGAGTCCCAATCCTAGTCTTGATCCCAGTCTCGATCCCAGTCCCGATCCCATTCCCGATCCCAGTCACGATCCCAGTCCCGATTCTAGTCCTGATCCCAGTCCCGATCCCAGTCTCGATCCCAATCCCGATTCTTGTCCCGATCCCAGTCCCGATCCCAATCCCGATCCTAGTCCCGATCCCAGTCCCGATCCCAGTCCCGATCCTAGTCCCGATCCCACTCCCGATCCCAGTCCCAATCCTAGTCCCGATCCCAGTCTTGGTACCAATCCTGATCCCAGTCCTGATCCCAGCCCCGATCCAAATCCCGATCCCAGTCCCGATCCTAGTCCCGATCCCAGTCTCGATCCTAGTCCTGATCCTAGTCCCGATCCCAGACCAAGTCCCAGTCCCAGTCCCAGTCCTAGTCCCAGTCCAAGTCTTAGTCCCAGTCCAAGTCCCAGACCCTGTCCCAGTCCCAGTCCGAGCCCCAGTCCCAGTCGAATCCCACTCCCAGTTCCACTCCTTGTCCCAGTCCCTGTCCCAGTCCCAGTCCCAGTCCCAGTCTGAGTCCCAGTCCTAGTCCCAGCTCCGGTCCCCGTCCGAGTCCCAGCCCCGGTCCGAGTCCCTGTCCTAGTCCCAGTACCAGTGCCAATCCCAGTCCCAGTTCCAGTCCGAGTCCCAATCCCGAACCCAGTCCCGATCCCAGTCCCAATCCGAGTTCTGATCCCAGTTTCGATCCCAGTCTTGATCCTAGTCCCGATCTCAGTCCGGATCCCAGTCCGGATCCGAGTCCTGATCCTTGTCGCGATCCCTATCCCGATCCCAGTCCCGATCCATGTCCCGATCACAGTCCCGATCCCAGTCTCGATCCTAGTCCTGATCCTCGTCCCAATCAAAGTCGCGGTCCCAGTCCCAGACTGAATCCCGGACTTAGTCCTAGTCCGAGTCCCAGCCCTAGTCCCGGTCCCGACCCCAGTCCCGATCCCAGTCCCGATCCTAGTCGCAATCCCAATCCCGATCCTAGTCTCGATCCCTGTCCCGATCCCAGTCTTGATCCAAGTCCCAGTCCCATTCCCGGGCCAAGTCTCTGTCCCTGTCCCGGTCCCAGACGCGGTCCCAGTCCCAGTCCATGTCCTGATCCCTCTCCCGATCCTCGTCCCGGTTCCAGTCTCGATTCCCGTCCCGATCCCAGTCCTGATCCCAGTCCAGATCCTTGTCCTGATCCCAGTCCCGATGCGAGTCTTGATTCGAGTCTTGATCCCAGTCTTGATCCGAATCCTGATCCCAGTCGCGATCCCAGTCCCGATCCCAGTCCCGATCCTTGTCCCGATCCCAGTCCCGATCCAAAACTGGATCCATGTCCCGATCCTAGTCCCGATCCCGGTCCAATCCCAGTCCCGATCCCAGTCCTGATTCCAGTCCCAATTCCAATCTTGATCACTGTCCCGATCCAAGTCCAGATCCCAGACCCGATCCTAGTCCCGATCCCAGTCCCGATCCCAGTCCTAATCCCAGTCCCCGTCCAAGTCCCGATCCCAGTCCAGGTACCAGTCCCGATCCCTCTCGCAGTCCCAGTCCTGATCCCAGTCCCGATCCCAGTCCCGATCCCAGTCCCGATCCCAATCCCGATCCCAGTCCCGATCCCAGTCCAGATCCCAGTCACGATCCTTGTCCCAATCCCAGTCCCGATCCCAGTCTTGGTCCAAGTACCGATCCCAGTCTTGATCCCAGTCCCGGTCCGCGTCCCGATCCCAGTCCCGATTTCAGTCCCGATCCCAGTCCTGATCCCAGTCCCGATCCCTGTCCGATCCTAGTCCCCCTCTCAGTCCTTATCTCATTCCCGATCCGAGTCCCGATCCCAGTCCCCATCCCGATCCAATCCTAGTCCCGATCCCAGACTCGATCCCAGCCCCGATCCCAGTCCCCATCCCTGTCCCCATCCCTGTCCCAATCCGAGTCCCGGTCCAAGTCCCAGTCCGAGTCTTAGTCCCAGTCCCAGTCCCAGTCTCAGTCCCAGTCCCAGTCACAGTCCCAGTCGCAGCCCCAGTCGCAGTCCCACTCCGACTCCTAGTCCCAGTCCAAGTCCGAGTCCCAGTCCCAAGCCCAGTCCCGATCGCAGTTCCAATTCTAGTTGCGATCCCAGTCACGATCCCAGTCTCGATCCCACTCCCGATCCTAGTCCTGATCCAAATCCCGGTCTTTGTCCCGGTCCGAGTCCCGGTCCTAGTCCCGGTCCCAGTCGCGGTCCCTGCCCCGATCCCTGTCCCGATCCCAGTCCCTATCCCAGTCCCGATCCCAGTCCCAGCCCCAGTCTCGGTCCCTGTCCCGGTTCCAGTCGCGGTCCCAGTCCCGGTCCCTGTCCCGATCCCTCTCCCGATCCTAGTCCCGATCCCAGTCTCGATCCCCGTTCCGATCCCAGTCCCGATCCCAGTCCCGATCCCAGTCTAGATCCCAGTCCTGATCCGAATCCTGATCCGAGTCTCGATCCGAGTCTTCATCCCAGTCTTGATCCCAATCCTGA
The DNA here is from genome assembly GCA_023375785.1 of Penium margaritaceum. Classification (NCBI taxonomy): domain Eukaryota; kingdom Viridiplantae; phylum Streptophyta; class Zygnematophyceae; order Desmidiales; family Peniaceae; genus Penium; species Penium margaritaceum. The sequence goes on from SZWC01000076.1 coordinate 615,493, forward strand.
TCCCAGTCGCGATCCCACTCCTGATCCCAGTCCCGATCCCAGTCCCGATCCTTGAGCGGATCCATGTCCCGATCCCAGTCCCAATCCCAGTCCAATCCCAGTCCCGATCCGAGTCCGATCCCAGTCCCGATCCCTGTCCCGATCCTAGTCTCGATCCCAGCCCCAATCCCAGCCCGGATCCCGGTCCAGATCCCAGCCTCGATCTCAACCCGGATCCCGGTCCCGATCCCAGTCTCGATTCCAGTGTCGATCCCAGTCCCGAACCCAGTCTCGATCCCAGTCCGGATCCTAGTCCCAATCCCCGTCCCGATCCTTGTCCCGATCCTAGTCAAGATCGTAGTCCTGATCCCAGTCCCGATCGTAGTCCCGATCCTAGTCCCGATCCTAGTCCCGATCCCAGTTTCTGATCCCTCTCCCAATTCCTATCTCGATCACAGTCCCGATCCAAGTCCAGATCCCAGACACGATCCCAGTCCCGGTCCCAGTCCCGGACCAATCCTGGTCCCTGCACGGTCCCACACCCGGTCCGAGTCCCGGTCCCAGTCCCAGTCCACGTCCCGGTCCTAGTCCCAGTACCAATCCCGATCCCAGTCCCGATCTCTGTCCCCATCCCAGCCCTGATCCCAGTCCCGGTCCCAGTCCCGATCCCAGTCCCGATCCCAGTCCCGATCCCAGTCGCGATCCTTGTCCCGATCCCAGTCCCGATCCCATTTTCGATCCCAGTCCCGATCCTAATCCTGATCACAGTCCCGATCCCAGTCCCGATCCCAATCCCAATCCTAGTCCCGATCCCAGTCTAGATCCCAGTCCCGATCCCAGTCCCAATCCCAGTCCCGATCCCAGTCTTGGTCCCTGTCCCGATCCTCGTCCCGGTCCCAGTCCCGGTTCCAGTCCTGATCCTAATCCCGATCCCAGTCCCGATCCCAGTCCCGATCCCCGTCCCAATCCATGTCCCAATCCCAGTCCTGATCCAACTCACCATCCGAGTCCTCGTCCCATTCCCGACCCGAGTCCCGATCCTAGTCCTGATCCCAGTCCGGATCCGAGTCCAGATCCCAGTCCTGATCCCAGTCCGGATCCGAGTCTCGATCCGAGTCTTGATCCCAGTCTTCATCCCAATCCTGATCTTTGTCGCGATCCCAGTCCCGATCCCAGTCCCAATGCCAGTCCCAATCCTTGACCGGATCCATGTCCCGATCCCAGTGCCGATCCCAGTCCAATCCCAGTCCCGATCCTAGTCCCGATCCCAGTCCCGATCCCAGTCCCGATCCTAGTCCTCATCCCAGCCCCGATCCCAGCCGCGATCCCATTCCAGAACCCTGACTCGATCCCAGCCCGGATCCTTGTCCCAATCCCAGTCTCGATCGCAGTGTCGATCCTAGTCCCGATCCCAGTCCTGATCCCAGTCCCGATCCTAGTCCCAATCCGAGTCCCGATCCTAGTCCCGATCCTAGTCCCGATCCTTGTCCCGATCCCTGTCCCAATCCTAGTCCCGATCCTAGTCCCGAACCTCGTCCCAATCCCGGTCCCGATCCCTGTCCCAATTCCAATCTCGATCACAGTCCCGATCCAAGTTAAGATCCTAGACACGATCCCAGTCCTTATCCTAGTCCCGATCCCAGTCCCGATCCCAGTCCCCGTCCCAGTCCCGATCCCAGTCCCGGTACCAGTCCCGGTCCCTGTACGGTCCCACACCCGGTCCGAGTCCCGGTCCCTGTCCCGGTCTTAGCCCCAGTCGCAGTCCCGGTCCCAATCCCGGTCCCAATCCCGGTCCCAGTCCCGATCCGTGTCCCGATTCCAGTCTTGATCCTAGTCCCGATCCCAATCCTGATCCCAGTCCCGATCCCAGCCCGGATCCGAGTCCTGATAGCTGTCCTGATGCTGGTCCCGATCCCAGTCCCGATCCCAGTCATGATCCCAGTCCCGATCCCAAGCCCGATCCCAGTCCCGATCCCAGTCCCGATCCCAGTCCCGATCCTAGTCGCAATCCCAATCCCGATCCCAGTCCCGATCCCAGTCTCGATCCCAGTCCCGATCCCAATCCCGACTCCAATCGCGATCCCAGTGTAGGTCCCAGTCCCGATCCCAGTCCCAGTCCCAGTCCCGGTCCCCGTCCCGATCCCAGTCCCGATCCGAGTCCCGATCCCAGTCCCGATCCCAGTCCCAATCCCAGTCCCAATTCCAGTCTCGATCCTTGTCTCGATCCCAGTCTCGATCCCAGTCCCGATCCCACTCCCGATCCCAGTCCCGATCCCAGTCTAAATCCCAGTCCCGATCCCAGTCCCGATCCCAGTCCTGATCCTAGTCCCAATCCCAGTCTCGATCCCAGTCCCGATCCCAGTCCCGATTCCAATCCTGGTCCCAGTCCCGATCCTTATCCCGATCCCAGTCCGGATCCCAGTCCTAAGCCTAGTCCGGATCCTAGTCTCGATCCTTGTACTGATCCGAGTCCAGATCCTTGTCCAGATCCTTGTCCCGATCCCAGTCCCGGTCCCAGTCCCAGTCCCATTCCCAGTCCCAGTACCAGTCGTGATCCCAGTCCCGATCCCAGTCAGGATCCGAGGCCTGATCCCAGTCCCGATCCAACTCCCGATCCCAATCCTGATCCCAACCCCGATCCCAGTCCCGCTCCCAGTCTCGATCCCAGTCCCGATCCCAGTCCCAATCCCCACCCTGATCCGAGCCCCGATCCTAGCCGCAATCCCAGCCCCGATCCCAGTCCCAATCCCAGCTCTGATCCTAGCCCCGATCCCAGTCCAGATCCCAGTCCCGATCCAAGTCCCGATCACAGTCTCGATCCTAGTCCCGATCCCAGTCAGGATCCCAGTCCCTATCCGAGTTCAGATCCCCGTCCCGATCCCAGTGCCAGTCCCAGTCCCAGTCCAAGTCCCAATACCAGTCCCAGTCCCAGTCCCGATCCTAGTCTCGATCCCAGTCTTGATCCTGGTCGCGATCCTAGTCCTGCTCCCAGTCCCAATCCCAGTCTCGATCTCAGTCCCGAACCCTGTCCCGATCTCAGTCATGATCTTAGTCCCGTTCCGAGTCCTGATCCCTGTCCCGGTCCCAGTCTCGATCCCAGTCCCGATCCCAGTCCCGATCCAAGTCACGATCCCATTCCCGATCCAAGGCCGGATCGCAGTGTCAAACCCAGTCCCTATCCCTGTCCGATCCCAGTCCTGATCCCAGTCTCGATCCCAGTCCCGATCCCATTCCCGATCCCAGTCACGATCCTAGTCCCGATCCTAGTCCTGATCCCAGTCATGATCCCAGTCTCGATCCCATTCCCGATTCTTGTCCCGATCCCTGTCCCGATCCCAATCCCGATCCTAGTCCCGATCCTAGTCCCGATCCCAGACCCGATCCTAGTCCCGATCCCACTCCCGATCCCAGTCCCAATCCCAGTCCCGATCCCAGTCTTGGTACCAATCCCGATCCCCGTCCTGATCCCAGCCCCGATCCAAGTCCCGATCCCAGTCCCAATCCTAGTCCCGATCTCAGTCTCGATCCCAGTCCCGATCCTAGTCCCGATCCGAGACCAAGTTCCAGTCTCAGTCCCAGTCCTAGTCCTTGTCTTAGTCTTAGTCCCAGTCCAAGTCCCAGACCCCGTCCCAATCCCAGTCCCGGTCCTAGCCCCAGTACCAGTCCCAATCCCAGTCCCAGTTCCAGTCCCAGTCCCAATCCCGAACCCAGTTCCGATCCCAGTCCCAATCCGAGTCCCGATCCCAGTCCCGATCCCAGTCTCGATTCTAGTCCCGATCTCAGTCCAGATCCCAGTCCCGATCCGACTCCCGATCCTTGTCGCGATCCCTGTCCCGATCCCAGTCCTGATCCAAGTCCTGATCACAGTCCCGATCCCTGTCTCGATCCTAGTCCTGATCCTAGTCCCGATCCAAGTCGCGGTCACAGTCCCGGTCTTAATCCGAGTCCCAGTCCTAGTCCGAGTCCCAGCCCCAGTCCCGGTCCCGATCCCAGTCCCGATCCCAGTCCCTATCCCAGTCCTGATCCAAGTCCGGGTCCCAGTCCCGGCCCTAGTCTCCGTCCCTGTCCCGGTCCCAGTCGCGGTCCCAGTCCCGGTCCCTGTCCTGATCCCTCTCCCGATCCTCGTCCCGGTCCCAGTCCTGATCCCCGTCCCGATCCCAGTCCCGATCCCAGTCCCGATCCTTGTCCTGATCCCAGTCTTGATCCGAATCTCGATCCGATTCTTGATCCCAGTCTTGATCCCAATCCTGATCCCAGTCGCGATCCCAGTCCCATCCCAGTCCCGATCCAAGTCCCGATCCCAGACCGGATCCATGTCCCGATCCTAGTCCCGATCACAGTCCAATCCCAGTCCCGATCCTAGTCTTGATCTCAGTCCCGATCCCTGTCCCGATCCTAGTCCCATTCCCAGCCCGGATCCCATCCTCAATCCCAGTCCCGATCCCAGTTCCGATCCCAGTCTCGATCCAAGTGTCGATCCCCGTCCCGATCCGAGTCCCGATCCCAGTCCCGATCCCAGTCCCGGTCCTAGTCCCGATCCTAGCTCGATCCCAGTCCTGATCCCAGTCCCAATTCCCTTCTCGATCACTGTCCTGATCCAAGTCCAGATCCCAGACCCGATCCTAGTCCCGGTCCCAGTCCTGATCCCAGTCCCGATCCCAGCCCCTGTCCAAGTCCTGATCCTTGTCCCGGTACCAGTCCCGATCCCTGTCGCGGTCCCAGATCCGGTCTGAGTCCCGGTCCCAGTCCCAGTCCCAGTCCCAGTCTCAAGCCCAGTCCCGGTCCTAATCCCGGTCCCAGTCCCGATCCGTGTCCCGATCCCAGTCCCAATCCTGGTCCCGATCCCAATACTGATCCCAGTCTTGATCCCAGTCCCGATCCGAGTCCTGATCCCTGTCCCGATCCGAGTCTCGATGCCAGTCCCGATCCCAGTCCCGATCCCAGTCCCAATCCCAGTCCCGATCCCATTCCTGATCCCAGTCGCGATCCCAATCCTGATCCCACTCCCGATCCCAGTCTCCATCCTAGTCCCGATCCTAGTCCCGATCCTAGTCCCGATCCCAGTCCCGATCCCAGTCCCGATCCCTATCCCGATCCTTGTCCCGATCCCAGTCCAGATCCCAGTCCGGATCCCAGTCCCAATCCCAGTCCCGATCCCAGTCTTGGTCCGAGTCACGATCCCAGTCCCGGTCCCAGTCCCGGTCCCCGTCCTGATCCCAGTCCCGATCCCAGTCCGGATCCCAGTCCTGAGCCCAGTCCCGATCCCCGTCCCGATCCCACTCCCGATCCCACTCCCAATCCCACTCGCCATCCCAGTCCTCATCCCATTCCCGATCCGAGTCCCAATCCCAGTCCCCATCCCGGTCCGATCCTAGTCCCGATCACAGACTCAATCCCAGCCGGGATCCCAGTCCCGATCCCTGTCCCGATCCCTGTCCCGATCCCAGTCCCGGTCCAAGTCCCAGTCCCAGTCCCAGTCCTAGTCCCAGTCTCAGACCCAGTCCCAGTCGCAGTCCCAGTCGCAGCCCTAGTCGCAATCCCACTCCGACTCCCAGTCCCAGTCCAAGTCCGAGTCCCAGTCCCAAGCCCAGTCCCGATCCCAGTTCCGATCCTAGTCGCGATCCTAGTCCCGATCCCAGTCTCGACCCCACTCCCAATCCTAGTCCCGATCTAAGCCCCGGTCCTCGTCCCGGTCCCAGTCCCGGTCCTAGTCCCGGTCCCAGTCGCGGTCCCTGCCTTGATCCGTGTCTCGATCCCAGTCCCTATCCGAGTCCCGATCCTCATCTTGATCCAAGTCCCGATCCCTGTCCCAATCTCAGTCCCGATCCCAGTCCCAATCCCAGTCCCGATTCCAGTCCCGATACAAGTCCTGATCCCAGTCCCGATATTAGTCCCGATCCCAGTCCCGATCAGAGTCCCAATCCCAGTCTCGATCCCAGTCCTGATCCTAGTCCCGATCCGAGTCCGCATCCCTGTCCCGATCCCAGTCTCGATCCCAGTCCTGATCCCAGTTCCGATCCCAGTCCCGGTCCCAGTCCCGGTCCAAGTCCCGATCCGAGTCCCAATCCCAGTCCTGATCTTAGTCCCGATCCCAGTCCGGATCCCAATCCCGATCCCAGTCCCGATCCCAGTCCCGATCCCAGTCCAGATCCCTGTCCCGGTCCCAGTCCCGATCCTAGTCCCAATCCCAGTCGCGATTCCAGTC
>SZWC01000076.1:621799-633536 GCA_023375785.1 Penium margaritaceum
AGTCCCAGACCCAGTCCCACTCCCACTCACGATCCCATTCCCAATCCCAGTCCCGATCCCAGTCCCGATCCCAGTCCCGATCCCAGTCCAGATCCCTGTCCCGGTCCCAGTCCCGATCCTAGTCCCAATCCCAGTCGCGATTCCAGTCCCAATCCCAGTCCACATCCTAGTCTTGATCCTAGTCCCAATCCCAGTCCCTGTCCCAGTCCCGATCCTAGTCCTGAACCCAGTCCCAATCCCAGTCCCGATTACAGTCCCGATCCTAGTCTTGATCCCAGTCCCAATCCGAGTCCCGATCCCAGTCCCGATCCCAGTCCCGACCACAACCCGATCCTAGTCCCGATGCCAGTCCCGATCCAAATTCTGATCCAAGTCCCGATCCCTGTCCCGATCCCAGTCCCGATCCCATTCCCGGTCCCAGTCCCGGTCCCAGTCCTAATCCTAGTCCCAGTCCCAGTCCCATTCTGAGTCCCAGTCCCAGTCCCAGTCGCAGTCTCAGTCGCAGTCCCAAATGCAGTCCAAGTCCTTGTCCTAGTCCCAGTCCCATTCCCAGTCCCAGTCCTAGTCCCAGTCCCTGCCCTAGTCCCAGTCCCGATCCCAGTCCTGATCCCAGTCCCGATCCTAGTCACAATCCCAGTCCCGAATACAGTCTCGATCCCAGTCCCGATCCAAGTCCGGAGTGCGTGTAAGTGTGTGTAAGTATTTGTAAGTTTGTGTAAGTGCATGTTAGTGCGTGTAAGTGTGTGTAAGTGTGTCTGAGTACGAGTAAGTACATTCACGTACGTGTAAGTGCATGTCAGTATGTGTAAGCATGAGTAAGTGTGTGTAAGTACGTGTAAGTGCAAGTAAGTGCGTCCAATTACGTGTAAGTGCATGTAAGCACGTGAAAGTGCATGTAAGTGGGTGTAAGTGCTTGTAAGTGCAAGTAAGTGCGTGTAAGAATGTGTAAGTGCGTGTAAGTACTTGTAAGTACGTATAAGTACGTGTAACTGCGTATAAGTACGTGTAAGTGCGTGTGAGTACGTGTAAGTTTGTGTAAGTGCGTGTTAGTGCATGTAAGTGAATGTAAGTGCGTGTAAGTACGTGTAAGTGTGTGTAAGTGTGTCTATGTACGTGTAAGTGCGTGTAAGTATGTGTAAGTACGTGTACGTGTGTGTAAATATATGTAAGTATGTGTAAGTGCGTATAAGTGCACGTAAGTGTGTGTAAGTACCTGTAAGCGTGTCTAAGTGTGTGTAAGTACATGTAAGTGTGTGTAAATGTGTGTAAGTGCGTGTAAGTGCATTCAAGTCCGTGTAAGTGTGTTTCAGTGCATATCATTGCGTTTAACTGGGTGGAAGTGCATGTACATTTGTGTAAGTGCGTGTAAGTGCGTGTAAGTGCGTGAAAGTATGTGTAAATACGTATAAGTGCGTGTAAGAGCGTGTCAGTGTGTGTAAGTGCATGTAACGGCGTAAGTGTGTTTAAGAGCGTCTAAGTACGTGTAAGTGTGTGTAGGTGCGTGTTAGACAGTGTAACTACGTGTAAGTATGTGTAAGTGCGTGTTACTACATGTAAGTGCGTGTTAGTGCATGTAAGTGTGTGCAAGTGCGTGCAAGTGCGTGTAAGTATGTGTAAGTGTATGTATGTGGGTGTTAGTACGCGAAAGTACGTGTAAGTGCATGTAAGTGTGTGTAAGTACGTGTAAGTGCATGTTTGTGCGTGAAAATATGTGAAAGTATGTGTTAGTGTGTGTAAGTGCGTTTAAGTACGTATAAGTACGTGTAAGTGTGTATTAGTGCATGTAAGTTTGTGTAAGAGCGTGTTAGTGCATGTAAGTGTGTGTAAGTACGTGTAAGTTTGTCTAAGTGAATGTAAGTTTGTAAAAATACGTCTAAGTGTGTGTAAGTGCGTGTAAGTACGTGTAAGTACGTGTATGCACATGTAAGTGCGTGTAAGTGCATGTAAGTACATGTAAGTGCGAGTAAGTGCGTGTAATTATGTGTAAGTGCATGTAAGCATGTGTAAGTATGTGTAAATGGGTGTTAGTGTGTATAAGTGGGTGTAAGTGCTTGTAACTGCAAGTAAGTACGTGTTAGTATGTGCAGGTGCGTGTAAGTACGTATAAGTGCATGTAAGTACGTGTAAGTGCGTGTAAGTGCGTGAACGTTTGTGTAAGTGCGTGTTAGTGCATGTAAGTACGTGTAAGTGCGTGTAACTACGTGTAAGTATGTGTAAGTACGTGTAAACATGTGTAAGTACGTGTAAGTGCGTATAAGTGTGTGTAAATGTGTGTAAGTGTGTGAAAGTGCATGTAAGTACGTGTAAGTACGTGTAAGTGTGTGTAAGTGCGTGTAAGTACGTGTAAGTACGTGTAAGTACGTATAAGTGCGTGTAAGTGCATGTAAGTACGTGTAAGTGTGTTTAAGTGCATGTAGGTGCATGCTAGTTTGTGTCAATGCGTGGAAGTGCGTATAAGTGCGTATAATTGCGTGTAAGTGCATGTAAGTGCGTGTAAGTGCGTACAAGTGCGTGCAAGTACGTGTAAGTACGTGTAAGTGCGTGTACGTGCGTGTAAGTACGTGAAAGTATATGTAAGTGCGTGTAAGTACGTGTAAGTACGTGTAAGTGTGTGCGAGTATGTGTAAGTGTGTATAAGTGCGTGTAAGTATAGGAAAGCGCATGTAAGTGGGTGTAAGTGTGTGTAAGTGCATGTAAGCGCGTGTAAGTGCGTATAAGTGCGTGTAAGTACGTGAAAGTGCGTGTAAGCGTGTGTAAGTGCGGGTAAGTGCGTGTAAGTGCGTGTAGTTGCCTGTAAGTACGTGTAATTGTGTGTAAGTTTGTGTAAATGCGTGTAAGTACGTGTAAGTGCGTGTAAGTGTGTAAGTATGTTTTGGTGCGTGTAAGTACGTGTAAGTGCATGTAAGTGCTTGTAAGTGCGTGTAAGTGCATGTAAGTGCCTGTTAGTATGTGTAAGTGTATGTAGGTATGTGTAAGTGTGTGTAAGTACACGTAAGTGTGCGTAAGTGCGTGTAAGTGTGTGTAAGTGTGTGTACGTGTGTGCAAGTGTGTGTACGTGCGTATAAGTGCGTAAACGTGCGAGTAAGTGTGTGTAAGTGCGTGTAAGTATGTATAAGTGTGTGTAAGTGTGTGTAAGTATGTGTAAGTCCATGTAAGTGGGTGTAAGTGTGTGCAAGTTGGTATAAGTACGGATAAGTACGTGTAAGTGCGTATAAGTACATGTAAGTGCATGTAAGTACGTGTAAGTATGTGTAAGTGTGTGTAAGTGTGTGCAAGTACGTGTAAGTGCGTGTCAGTGCGTGTAAGTGCGTGCAAGTTGGTGTAAGTCCGCGTTAGTGCGTGTAAGTGCATGTAAGTGTGTGTAAGTATGTGTAAGTACGTGTAAGTACGTGTCTGTGTGTGTAAGTGTGTGTGAGTGCCTGCAAGTGCGTGTAAGTTCATGTTAGTGCATGTAAGTGCGTGTCAGTGTATGTAAGTGTGTATAAATGCGTGTAAGTGCATGTAAGTTTGTGTAAGTATGAGTTAGTGCGTACAAGTGCGTGTAAGTATGTGTAAGGGTGTGTAAGTGCATATAAGTGCGTGTAAGTGCGTTTAAGTGTGTGTAAGTACAAGGAAGTGCGTGTAAATACGTGAAAGTGCATGAGAGTGTGTGTAAATGCGTGTAAGTGTGTGTAAGTGCATGCAAGTGCGTGTAAGTGTGTATACATGTGTGCAAGTGCATATAAGTATGTGTAAGTGCATGTAAGTGCGTGTAGGTACATGTTAGTGTGTGTAAGTGCGTGTTAGTGTGTGTAAGTGCATGTAAGTGCGTGTTAGTGTGTATACGTGTGTGCAAGTGCATATAAGTATGTGTAAGTGCATGTAAGTGCGTGTAAGTATCTGTGAGTGTATGTAAGTGCGTGTCAGTGTATATAAGTGTGTGTAGGTGCGTGTAAGTCTGTGTAAGCTCGTGTAAGTGCATGTAAGTGAGTGTAAGTGCATGTAAGTGCGTGTAAGTTTGTGTAAGTTTATATACGTGCGTGCAAGTGCGTGTAAATACATGTAAGTGAATGTACGTGGGTGTAGGTACGTGTACGTACATGTAAGTGTGTGCGCATTTGTGTAAGTTTGTCTAAGTGTGTGTAAGTGCCTGTAAGTGCGTGTAATTGTGTGTAAGTATGTGAAAGTGTGTATAAGTGTGTGCAAGTACGTGCAAGTGCGTGTAAGTGCGTGTAAGTATGTGTACGCTCGTGCGAGTACGTGTAAGTGGATGGAAGTGTGAGTAAGTGTGTGCACGTGCATGTAAGCTCGTGTAATTACGTGTAAGTTCATGTAAGTGCGTGTAAGTGTGTGTAAGTATGTGCAAGTACGTATAAGTGTGTATTATTACGTGTAAGTGTGTGTAAGTGCGTGTAAGTATGTGTAAGTACGTGTAAGTATGTGTGAGTGCAAGTGAGTGGGTGTAAGTGCGTGTATGTGCCTGTAAGTGTAAGTGTGAGTAAGCACGTGCAAGTACGTGTAAGTGTGTGAAAGTACGAGTAAATACAAGTACATGGGTATAATTACGTGTAAGTGCATGTAAGCATGTGTAAGTGCGTGTATGTGGGTGTTAGTGTGTATGAGTGGGTGTCAGTTCTTGTAAGTGCAAGTAAGTGCGTGTAAGTACACGTAAGAGCGTGTAAGTATGTGTAAATACGTGTAAGTACGTGTACGTGCGTGTATGTGCGTGTAAGTGCATGTAAGTTCGTGTAAGCATGTGTAAGTACGTGCAAGTGCGTGTAAGTGTGTGTAAGTACGTTTAGGTACGTGTATGTGTGTGTAAGTGCTTGTAAGTGCGTGTAAGTACCTGTAAGTGCGTGTTAGTATGTGTAAGTATGTGTAAGTGTGTGTAAGTATATGTAAGTGCGTATAAGTTCGTGTAAATGCATATAAATGCGTGAAAGTTTGTGTTAGTGTGTGTAAGTATGTGTAAGTATGTGTAAGTGCGCGTAAGTGCGTGTAAGTGCTTTCAAGGGCGTGTAAGTGCGTATAAGTGCGTGTAATTGAGTGCATGTAAGTGCGTGTAAGTATGTGTAAGTGCGTGTAAATGTGTGCAAGTGTGTGTATGTGCGTGTCAGTGCGTGTAAGTACGTGCAAATTGGTGTAAGTGTGCGTTAGTGAGTGGAAGTGCGTGTAAGTGCGTGTAAGTACGTGTAAGTGCGTGTTTGTACGTGTATGTGCGTGTAAGTGTGTGTAAGTACCTACAAGTGCGTATAAGTGCGTGTAAGTGCGTGTAAGTGAATGTCAGTATGTGTAAGTTCGTATAAGTATGTGTAAATGCGTGTAAGTTTGTGAAAGTGCATGCAAGTGCGTGCAAGTGCGTATAAGTATGTGTAAGTACGTTTAGGTGCGTGTAAGTGCGTGTAAGTACATGTGAGTGCGTGGAAGTGTGTGCAAGTGAATGTAAATGCATGTAAGTACGTGTAAGTACGTGTAAGTGTGCGCAAGTACGTTTAAGTGTGTGTAAGTGCATGTAAGTGCGTATAAGTATGTCTCACTGTGTGTAAGTGCGTGTAAGTCGATGCAAGTGTGTGTAAGTGCGTGTAAATTTGTGTAACTTTGTGTAAGTACATGCAAGTGCGTGTAAGTGCATGTAAGTGCGTGTAAGAGAGTGTAAGTGCTTCTAAGTGCGTGTAAGTATATGTAAGTGTGTGTATGTTTGTGTAAATGCGTGTAAGTGTGTGTAAGTGCGTGTACGTGCGTGTAACTGCATATAAGTAAGTGTAAGTGCATGTAAGTGCGTGTAGGTGCCTGTTACTTTGTGCAAATATGTGTAAGTGCGTGTAGGTATGTGTAAGTATGTGTAATTGTGTGTAAGTATGTGTAAGTGCGTGTAAATGCGTGCAAGTGCGTACAAGTGTGTGTAAGTGCGTGTAAGCATGTGAAAGTTTGTGCAAGTATGTGTAAGTGGGTGGGAGTGTGTGTAAGTGCGTGCACGTACGTGTAAGCACGTGTAAGTACGTGTGAGATCATGTAAGTATGTGTTACTGCGTGTAAGTGTGTGTAAGTACGTGTAAGTATGTGTGAGTGCAAGTAAGTTTGTGTAAGTGTGTGCAAGTGCGTGTAAATGTGTGTAAGTACGTGTAAGCACGTTTAAGCGCGTGTAAGTGTGTATAAGTGCGTGTAAGTACGTGTTAGTGCAAGTAAGTGCATGTAACTACGTGTAAGTGCATGTTAGCACGTGTAAGTGCGTGTACGTGGGTGTAAGTGTGTGTAAGTGGGTGTAAGTGCTTGGAAGTGTAAGTGCGTGTAAGTACATGTAAGTGCATGTAAGTGCGTATAAGTGCATGTGAGTGCGTGTATGTGCGTGTAAGTATGTGAAACTGGGTGTAAGTGCGTGTAAGTGCATGTAAGTGCGTGTAAGTACGTGAAAGTACGTGAAAGTACGTGTAAGTATGTGTAAGTACGTGTAAGTGCGTGTAAGTATGTGCAAGTACGTGTAACTGCGTGTAAGTACGTGTAAGTTTGTGGAAGTGTGTGTTAGTGTGTGTTAGTGCGTGTAAGTTTGAGTAAGATGTTAGAAGTGCTTGTAAGTGCGTCTAAGTCCGTGTAAGTACATGTAAGTTTGTCTAAGTGTATGTAAGTTCCTGAAAATGGGTATAAGTGTGTGTAAGTGCGTGTAAATACGTGTAAGTAGGTGTAAGTACGTGTAAGCGCAAGTAAGTGCGTGTACGTGCGTGTAAGTACGTGTAAGTGCATGTAGGTACGTGTAAGTATGTGTAAGTGGGTGTAAGTGTGTGTAAGTGGGTGTTAGTTCTTGTAAGTGTTTGTAAGTACGTCTAAGTGCGTGTAAGTATGTATAAGTATGTGTAAGTGCGTGTAAGTACGTGTAAGTGCGTGTAAGTACGTGTAAGTGCGTATAAGTATGTGTAAGTGCATGTAAGTGCGTGTAAGTGCATGTAAGTACATGTATGTACGTGTAAGTGCGTGTAAGTGCGTGTAAGTGTGTGTAAGTCCGTGTAAGTACGTGTAAGTGTGTATAAGTGCATGTAAGTGCGTGTAAGTATATTTAAGTGCGTGTCAGTGCATGTAAGTGCGTATAAGTGGGTGTACATTTGTGTAAGTGCATACAAGTGTGTGTAAATGCGTGTATGTGTGTGTAAGTGTGTGTGTGTGTATGTGTAAGTGCATGTAAGTACGCATAAGTGCGTGTTAGTGTGTGTAAGTGCGTGTAAGTACGTGTAAGTGCGTGTAGGTGAGTGTTAGTGTGTGTAAACGTGTAAGTGCGTGTAAGTGCATGTGATTGTATGTAAGTACGTATAAGTGCGTCTAAGTGCGTACAAGTGCGTACAAGTACGTGTAAGTACGTGTAAGTGCGTGTACGTGTGTGTAAGTACATGAAATTGCGTATAAGTACGTGTAAGTGCATGTACGTACGTGTAAGTACGTGTTAGTGCGTATAAGTGCCTGTAAGTGTTTGAAAGTGTGTCGAAGTGCGTGGAAGTGCGTGTAAGTGCATGGAAGAGTATGTATGTACGTGTAAGTACGTGTATGTGCGTTTAACTATGTGTAAATGCGTGTAGGTGCATTTAAGTGTGTGTAAGTACGTGTAAGTGTATGAAAGTGCGTGTTAGTATGTGTAAGTACGTGTGTAAGTGCGTGTAAGTGCGTGTGAGTGTGTGTAAGTGCATGTAAGTGCATGTGAGTGCGGATAAGTACATGTAAGCATGTGTAAGTGCGTGTAAGTGCGTGTAAGTTTGTGTAAGTGTGTGTAAGTATGTGTAAGTGTGTGTAAGTGCGTGTATGTGCATTTAGGTACGTGTAAGTGTGTACACGTGTATGTAAGTGTGCGTAAGTGCATGTAAGTGCGTGAAAGTGCGTGTAAGTGCGTATTAGTACATGTAAGTACGTGTAAGTACGTGTAAGTACGTGTAAGTTTGTGTAAGTGCGTGTAAGTGTGTGTAAGTACGTGTACGTGCGTGTAAGTGTGTATAAGTGTGTGTAAGTGCGTGTAAGTGTGTGTAAGTACGTGTAAGTACGTGTAACTACGTGCAAGTTGGTGTACGTATGGGTAAGTGTGTGTAAGTGCCTGTAAGTGCGTGTAAGTATGTGTAAGTACGGGTAAGTGCATGCAAGTGCGTGTAAGTACGTGTCATTATGTGCAAGTGCGTGCAAGTTGGTGTAAGTGTGGGTAAGTGCATGTAAGTAAGTGTAAGTGCGTATACGTGCGTATAAGTGCGTGTATGTACGTCTAAGTGCATGTAAGTGTCCTTAGGTTCATGTAAGTGTGTGTAAGAACCTATAAGTATGTGTAAGTGCGTGTTAGTGTGTGTAAGTACGTGTAAGTACGTGTAAGTACGTGTAAGTGTGTGTACGTGCATGTCGGCGTGTGTAAGTGCGTGTAAGTGCATGTAAGAGTGTGTAAGTACGTGTAAGTTTGTATAAGTGTGTGTAAGTACATGTAAAAGTGTGCAAGTGCATGTAAGTATATGTAAGTATGTGTAAGTGCGCGCAAGTACGTGTAAGTGGTTCTAAGTGTATGTAAGTGCCTCTAAGTGCATGTCTGTGAGTGTAAGTGCATATAAGGGCATGTAAGTACGTGTAAGTATGTATAAGTTTGTGTAAGTGTGTGCAAGTGCGTGCAAGTACATGTAAGTGGGTGTAAGTGTGTGTAAGTACGTGTAAATGCATGTAAGTACGTGAAAGTGCATGTAAGTACGTGTTAGTTTGTATACGTTCGTGTAAATGCATGTAAGTACGTGCGAGTGCGTGTTAGTACATGTAAGTGTGTGTAAGTGCGTGTACGTGCATGTAATTATGTGTAAGTGCGTATAAATGCGTGTAAGTACGTGCAAGTGTGTGCAAGTGCGTCAAAGTGCGTGTAAGTATGTGTAGGCTCGTGCAAGTACGTGTAAGTGGATGGAATTGTGAGTAAGTGTGTACACGTGCATGTAAGTTTGTTTAAGTACGTGTAAATTTGTGGAAGTGCGTATAAGTACGTGTAAGTGCGTATTACTACGTGTAAGTGTGTGTAAGTGCGTGTAAGTGCGTGTAAGTACATGTAAGTACGTGTGAGTACAAGGAAGTGGAAGTAAGTGCCTGTAAGTGCCTGTAAGTGTGTGTAAGTGTATGTAAGCACGTGCAAGTACGAGTAGGTATGCGTAAGGACGTGTAAGTGTAAGTACGTGGATATAATTACGTGTAAGTACATGTAAGCACGTCTAATGCGTGTTCGTGGGTATAAGTGTGTGTGAGTATGTGTAAATGCTTGTGAGTACGTGTAAGTGCATGTAAGTATAAGTAAGTTCCTACAAGTGCGTGTAAGTATGTGTAAGTGCGTGTAAGGACGTGTAAGTGCGTGTCAGTGTGTGTAAGTGCGTGTAAGTACGTGTAAGTGCCTGTAAGTATGGTTAAGTGTGTGTAAGCACGTGCAAGTACGTGTAAGTATGTGTAAGTATGTGTGAGTGCAAGTACGTGGGAGTAATTACGTGTAAGTGCATGTAAGCATGTGTAAGTGCCTGTACGTGGGTGTAAGTGTGTGTGAGTGGGTGTAAGTGTGTGTTAGTACGTGTAAGTGCGTGTAAGTGTGTATAAGTTCCTACAAGTACGTGTAAGTGCGTGTAAGTGCATGTAAGTGCGTATACGTGTGTGTCAGTGTGTGTAAGTGCGTGTAAGTACGTGTAAGTGCGTGTAAGTTTGTGTAAGTTTATGTAGATGTGTGTAAGTGCGTGTAAGTGTGTTTAAGTACATGTAAGTACGTGTAAGTGTTTGCAAGTGCATGTAAGTGCGTGTAAGTACGTGTAAGTGCATGTAAATTTGCGCAAGTATGTTTAAGTACGTGTAAGTGCGTGTACGTGTGTATAAGTACGTATCACTATGTGTAAATGCGTGTAAGTCTATATTAATGCGTGTAAGTACGTGTAAATTTGTGTAAGTTTGTGTAAGTACGTGCAAGTGTATGTAAGTGCGTGTAAGTGCGTGTAAGTGAGTGTCAGTGCTTGTAAGTGCGTGTAAGTATATGTAAGTGTCTGTATGCTTGTGTAAATGCGTGTAAGTACGTGTAAGTACGTGTACGTGCGTGTAAGTGCGTCTAAGTACGTGTAAGCACGTGTGAGTACGCGTAGGTGCCTGTTACTTTGAGTAAATGTATGTAGGTGTGTATAGGTGTGTGTAAGTGCATATAATTATGTGTAAGTGTGTGTAAGTGCGTGTAAATACGTGCAAATGCATACAAGTGTATGTAAGTGCGTGTAATTATGTGAAAGTTTGTGCAAGTACGTGTAAGTGGGTGGAAGTGCGTGTAAGTGCGTGCACGTACGTGTAAGTACGTGTAAGTACGTGTAAGATCATGTTAATGCATGTAAGTACATGTAAGTGTGTATAAGTGCGTGTTACTGCATGTAAGTATGTGTAAGTACGTCTAAGTACGTGTGAGTACAAGTACGTTTGTGTAAGTGTGTGTAAATGCGTGTAAGTGCGTGTAAGCATGCGTATGCGCGTGTAAGTGTGTATAAGTGCGTGTAAGTACGTGTAAGTGCATGTAAATTTGCACAAGTACGTTTAATTGCGTGTAAGTGCATGTAAGTGTGTGTACGTACGTATCATATCACTGATGCCGGGCCACCACCTCCAACCTCTAGAGCAGAGTGAGAGGGAGTGGCAAGGGCATTTGCTGAGGAGGAGCACGAGGTCGCCTTGCAGCTCCTGAATGAACTCGACCCCGCCGCGCAGCTAGCCGACGCGGAGAGCCTACCAGCCCTCTCCATGTCTGGCCTACAACTTGCTCGCAAGTACTACCCCACAATCCGCGGTTGGACGTTGGAGGACATCGCACCCCATCTTCCCCCACAACATGCACTCCCGGGAACCTCGCAACCGTCTGCCACTCCACCAAAGACCTGCCCATTTTGCAACCCGCACTTTCATGCTCCTGCCAGAGCAGTCCTTGACAACCGCCATCCTCTTACTCTGGTAGACTTCCTCCTGCACTCCCCTGAGTCTGCAGAAAGTCTCCGCGCCCTCTTCAACACACACAATACCTACCTTTCCCCTCTTGGTGTCCGCCTCCCATGCACGGGAGACAGCCAAACCGGCATCCGCGTGCTATCCCGAAACATCATCCTCACTCACTCTAGTGTGCGCGGTGCCGCCGCACGTGCCTCACGCACCTGGTCAACCGCGGCCCTCACCCCCGGACCGCCCGCACCCTCCGAAGTCCACGTGGCTTGGTGTTACGTGTGGATATGTGGCTGCAAGTTTGTGGCAATCGTGGACACCGGTGCCACCCATACCACGATTGCGCTCCGGATGGTCCGCTCGCTCCACATGCAGCACCTCATCCAGCCCACTCGACTCCGCTTCTCCATCTCTACTGGGGATATTGACGCACCGCTCAAACAGATCGTGGGCCTCCCCATGCAGGTGGCGAATGTACATGCAGCACAAACCGTTCAAGTTTGCGATGTCCGCACGTATGACTTCCTGCTCGCGGCGGACTGGCTCGCGCCGCGCCAAGCGGATACATTGATCGGAGCGGGCATTCTCAGTCTCATTTTGAGTTCCAGCATTCGATCGTTCATCGCGCTCCTTAACTCGCATTGACCATCTCCCCGCACGGCTCTCTCCACCTTCGACTCAGCTCTGAGCAGCACTCGACACACTCGACGGATAACACGCAGCTGGGCTCTCGCCTGCAAAACATCCGACATGGCACGTAATCAAGGTACGGGGTCCGCGCCTTCATCGCGGGGGGGGGGGGGGGGGGGGTGGGTTTTCCCAA
>SZWC01000076.1:633667-675913 GCA_023375785.1 Penium margaritaceum
CTCAACATGGGCGTAGGGCACCGCCCGGCACGGATACCAACACTACCAACGGGGACAGCGGCTCTACCACGGCAGGGTCCCACGACAAGGACTGCGCCTGTGAGGACACCAGCACCACCCACGGCCGCAACAGGCGCGTCTCGACCTGGCTCGGTGACAAAAATACTGCCAACACCGGTGGCGGCCACCCCAGCAGCGGCTGCGGCCTCACCGCGGCCCGGCCCGGCCGCAAGGATGACCTTGACACCGACCACAAGACCGGCAGCGGCAATCCCACCGCGGTCGAGTACCGCGGAACGAACACCAACGCAAGTCACGCCATCTGCGGCCTAATCACCAGGACCGTCGTGACAAGGACCGGCCACAAGCACACCGACGCGGATCCTCAGACACATGGAGCCAGTGGCAGGGGCAACGCAGGCAGCGGCAAGAACAACCGCTACACCAACACCAAGCCCGTGAGATGGGGCCTGGACCTTGATCACCCCACTCCCCTCCCCGGCTACGACGGCGCTCTCTCACTCGTCGTCGACCTCGCACGGTAGCCCAATTCGGCAATCAGCACATCCCTTGCTGGGCACAGGAACAATGATGGAAGGGGCGAGAACGTACCTCGAAGAAAGCTCGGGGGACAGCGGGCAGTAGCCGAAGGAAGCCCCATTGCTTGAAGTAGTGAGCAGCGTCATGCTCCAATTGCTGACAGAGATTCCGGAAGTAATCGGCATGGAGTTCAAGGATTCACTGCTCGGCAAGATGTGGTAGGTGGTACTAAAGGGAGCAGCCACGGGGGTGCTAGCCGTCAGAGTACATGAGAGGCAGGTGCTCCTACTGGAGACAGTAGGTACAAAGCGCCTTCTTTTGGCATTGCGGGACAGCCTGAGCATCAAACCAGGAGTGGCCAGTAACATGACTAGCGTCGAACTTCTTGACACCGAGCGGGCGGACCCATCACTGGAAGCCGCTCGAGTGTGGTGGAACAGGGTGCGGAAGGACCAGCGGAGCAGTCTAGAGAGACGATACGTGCATCTGCTCCAGGAAAGGGCCAGAGCCCTCATC
Source organism: Penium margaritaceum (assembly GCA_023375785.1). Classification (NCBI taxonomy): domain Eukaryota; kingdom Viridiplantae; phylum Streptophyta; class Zygnematophyceae; order Desmidiales; family Peniaceae; genus Penium; species Penium margaritaceum. Next base: position 634,724 of record SZWC01000076.1, read on the forward strand.
CTGTACCACGTGAACGACCAGGCACCAGGATCGGCGGAGGTACCGCGGCGAAGATCTGCGGCAGACGACTGGAGGTGGGGATGTTTGCTCAACCTCGTCTATGCAAGGTGGAGCGTTCAGTATTCGCAAGAGGAGAGATCGCGGCTTGCTGACACCCAGGCGCATGAGGGATGCTGGATGGAAGCCATGGAAAAGTGTTGGACGCTGACGCCCTCGAATGTGATATGCACCAAGGTCGCAACAGCGGTTGCAGAAGCACACTGGACCAGGGTTTGAGAAAAGGGACTGTGTCTCAAGCAAGAAGAGGTACGACACTGGGCCAAGGAGGCAGCGGAAGTATGCCGAGAAGACAAGAGCATTAGGGAGGCGGAGGTGGAAGAGGCCCGCAAATACACCCAGCCCTCCCCCCAGTTGCAGCAGATGTAAGAACGTCTGCAGAAAAAATGGGAGGAGGAGGCAGCCGAGAAAGAACGGATAGCCGCAGAGGCCGCGGTGATAGAGGCCCGATTGGCCAAGGAGCGGGAAGCGGTGGCTAAGGCAGGTGCGGAAGCTATGGAGGAACTCATAAGGAAAATCATGGGGGAAGCAAAAGCAGCAGCGGCAGCGGTGAAGGTAGAGGCAGTAGGAGCAGGGGCAACAGCGGCGGCAGCGACAAAGGTAGAGGCAGCCGCGGTAGCGACAATAGTGGCAATGGCACAAGAAAAAGAGGTAGCAGTAACAGCAGCGGAGGCAACGGCGGCAGCAACAGAGAAGGCAGTAGGAGCAGCAGCCACGGAGGCACAGGCAGCAACAGAAACACTGGCAACCACGGAGGCGACTGAGGTGGGAGCAAGTAGCGCAGTGGCAGAGGCAGCAAAAGAAATGACAATAGCTAGAGCCGCGGCGAGGCATGCAGTACCAGAAGGAGAAAAGAAGATGGGGAAAAGGTACAAAGTTCGTGCCAAGCGCCACCGCCCGGAGCCCTCTGATGGCTCCCTCCGGCGGAAGGCCCGACTTCTGGCCCGAGCGGCGGCAGTGGTACGAAAAGCGGCAGCAACGCCAGGCCAGACCAGAACAACAATGCCGGCAGACACCAGCCAAAGTGAGGAGCCGGTGCAGACTCTCCTGGGTGAAACCACTCTTGCCCCGAAAGGAAAGAGGAAGGCGGAAGAGGCAGCGGCCGCGGAGCCACGGAGAGAGAAACAACCTCGCGCACATGAAGGCCCCAGCCCTAGTGTAACTCCGGAGCTGTTAGCGCAAGCCTAGCGGGAGGCCGCACAGCCAGCTGAGCTCCTGATGACACTCTTCCACAGAGTTCAGATGCTCGTGGAGATGGTGCCGGCATCATTGCAGCCTGTCTTAGGCGAAGCCGCTACAGCAGCCATACGCAAGGGGGCAGAAAAGAGGGGACACACGGAGAAAGAGACGGCGGTGATGGTGGCCTCCGAAATCAGTGAGTCGCTGGGAGGCTCGCAAGAGGACCAGCCCATCACACGCAGCCAGGGGCTACTACGGGCTCCGGGAACTGCTCCGCAAAAAAAGGAGGAAGTGATTGAGCTGCACCGCGCTACTGGACGCGGTAGACGACCTAGCGGCCCCGCTGAGAGTAGGCTGCGAGACCACTGGGATGAGGGCAAACTTCGAGCGGTTGGCATCCTTTGGCTTTTCCCTGCACTTGATTCGTGGGACAGGGAGCCGCCGGTCTATGATAAAAAAAACCGCAAGAAGTTTGAGGCGGCGAAAGCAGAGCAGGATGAAAGGTGAGCGCGCGGACTGCCGGCACGAATGCCGGAGACAAAGCGAAAGCCGGGGGAAGCGATGAGAGAGAAAGCGGGAAGGAAGGCGCCCATGGAGACGCAGGACTGGCAAATCTGGCAGACTGCCCACATCCTTCTCCGCGCGAGCAGCAAGGAGGAGCAAAAAGCGGAGGCGCAAAAGGTGTACGCGGACGTGGAAGCACGGCTGGGCGTGGAATTTGACCGGAGGAAAAAGGATGATCTAGCCCGTCTGCGCGAGCATCATGCATGGGAGGACGGCTGCCTCTAGAGACTGACTCCGCCTGTCTTGTGGATACCACCACCCACGCTGCACTGGGCAGTTGTGGAGGCCTACCAACGCCATCACCACACTGGTGCGCAGGCGCTAAAGGATCGCCTGACACCCACCATTCACGTACCGAACCTGGCGGCTCTCATTAAGGAGGTAGTGCAACAATGCGCCCCCTGCGAACGAGCGCAGAAAACCACAATGCGGGACCAGCCGCTGTTTCAGCCTTCTCCTATCGGCGAACTGCTTGAGAAGATTATCATTGACTTCCATGGCCCCCGCGCGCATCGCGCCCAAGGGATTTTGTACTGGATGGCAGCGGTGGACCACTTCACAAAGTACCTCTGGGTCCACGCCGTGCCCAACAAAAGCTCAGCCACCGCGGCCAGGTTCATGCGTGAGGAAATCTTTTACCGTTTTGGTGGGTGCAGCGTGGTGCACAGCGACAACGGCACAGAGTTCATGGGGGCCTTCAGGGAGGAGCTGGAGGAGTGGGGGGTCTGCCACGTACACTTTGGGCAGTACAGACCAAAGTCCCAGGGGCAAGTGGAGCGGGTGCATGAAATACTGGAGAGAGCAGTGGGCACCGCGGAGGGCAGTAGCTAAGGAGAGAAGCTAAGGAAGACGGCGCACTTCATCAACACAACACCCAGCCGAGCAACCTCCTTCTCACCCCACATGCTACTCTTTGGACAACCACCGCGGGCGGCGATGGATATGCCCCAAAAGCCGCTGAGGCTAGCACTTGCTTCGGAGGAGCAAGAGAAACTCTCAGAGGAAGAAAAGGACAAGGAGGTCGCAGAATGGTTCCGCGAGCGCTGTGAGCGGACAAAGGCCATGTGGGCGGAGGCGCGGTTGAGGGGTTTGGTCGCTGCCTAGCGCGGATGTGATGCGGCCAACCGACGGCTAAACCACGGGCCCATCAAGGAGGGCCAATTTGTGTATCTCCGCCCATTCCCAGTGCGGGGCGAGAGACAGGGGAGCCGCGAGAGGTGTACCGCGTGGCTAGCATTGAGGCAGGGCAAGTGTGGCTAGAAGGACCGGAAGGGTTCAGCAACCGCAGTTACCTGGCCACAGAATTCGTGCTGCTGCCACCAGCATGGAAAACACACATCCCCGGGACGGGAGGTCACCTGCCGCCTCTGGGACAGCGGAAGGGCTCGCACGGATGGAGAGCGGAGGAGGTGCTGGATGTCTGCAAGAGGCAGGTGTTACAGCAAGAGCAAGAATGGAGCCAAGAACCAGAGGAGATTGAGGAGGAGGAGTCCGATGTCCGCGAACTGGCCGCGGAGGAGGTGAGGAAGGAACAACGATGCGAGTCGCTGCGGCGAGAGCAGTAGCTGGAGCAGCAGGAGGAAAGACGGCAAGAGCAAAGAGAGCAGCAGGACCGGAGAAAGGAGGCTAAAGGTAGGCTTGGGCCACAGCCCGAGCAAGCCTTGGCGGAAGCAACTCAGTAGCAACCCCAGAAAGCACCATCGTGGACGAGGGTGCCGATGAGCCCTAAGGCCCTAGCTGACTACACTAGCCCGTGTGTGTGGTGCGGAGAAGATCTCCATGCCGAACCACTCCTAAAGATGGTGTGCTGGGTGTGCGGGAATCCGGCACATCAGTATGCCAGCGGAGCCTCCAAGACTTGCATCGGACGAAATCGCATCTGCCTGCGATGTTTGAAGGAGGCTACCAAACAGGAGGCCGCGATGAAAAAGGACGAGGAAGAGGGAGCAAGACCCGGCGCTGGGGGAGCATCATCCCACGGAAGGTGGGATCGAGAAGAAGAGGAGGAGGAGGAAGAGCAGGAAAAAGAAGGGACCCCAGAGCGAAGGAGAGGTCCGTGCTCCGTTTTTGGGGCCACGATGAGGCAGTGGCCGGCAGAGGGACGGGTCGCGGCAGAGGAAAGAAGGAGGAAGAAACTTGAAGAAAAGAAATGTGCTCAATGCGGCCAGTGGTGGGGACTCGCAGTGCAGGACTGTGGCGGATGCCTCCGCAAAATCTGCACTGGTTGCCTGGCACCACCTCGTGATGGGTGCGGAGGGCAAAGCGGGGTTGCGGTGTGCAGAAGGTGCAGAGAGGAGGTCCAGAAGCAACGAGGCATTCACAAGGCACTCTGAGTGAGTGAGGAAGAAGAAGAGGAAGAATCGGAGGAAGAGGAGAGACCGGGAATGGAAGGACACCAGTCCGCGGCATGTCCCACATGCCTAAAAACGGTGCAGTATGGGGAAAAGTGTGCAGCCTGTACGAGATCCGCGCACCGCGAATGCCCAGTGGCGGGCAGCTCTGCCTGGAAGGGCCAATGTCACCAATGCGTGGACAATGAGCTCCTTGAGGCGGAGTGCTACCTCAGCTTCATCACGGAGATCCGAGAACCTGCTTGCGAAGCCTGCCACGTGGGGATGGCGGAGTTCGGCAAGGGATGTGGCATGTGCTTAAAGATGTGCCATCTGCAATGCGGCAAGAGGGGCAAGGAAGGAGTGTGGACATGCCACCAATGCTTGGCTTGGCCCCGAAAAGGAGATTGGGGTGCGGAAAACTCCGGGCTACATTGCTGTGGAGACGGATGTATGGGGATTGTCACAGGGACGGCATGCCACTGTGAACACTGCAGGGGATGGGCTCACGCGAAGTGTGCCACAGAGGTGGGCAGGAACGAGGAAGGGCACCGCTGCACCAGTTGCAGAACATATGAACAGATCCTGCATTGCGCGACGTGCAAAAGAAGATTGGGTGCGGAGGACATTACTGTAGGAGCCCGATGCGAGGGATGCCAACTGTATGTACATCATGAGTGTTCCGTGAGATATAAACGGGAGGGCGGAGATGTGGAGACGTACTGCCGTCCTTGCCAGCGACGGCAGCGGCCGGGTCCCCCAGGAAAGCTCACACGCCTGTTGTGCTAAGGAGACTCTGGGATAGAGTCTTGAAAAAGGGGGGGTTAGGGGCATCAGTGTCAGGCGGGGATCTATCGCATCCCCGTTAAGGTGAAGATGGATCCGCGGAGGGAAAATCGTTGCAACCCACAAACCCGCGGAACGTGGCGTCCGCGACTAGAGAACCGCGGAGGAGGATTAAGGGGAGGCCGCGGAGCACTGGAGAACGCGCAAGATATGCTGGCTCCCGCCACGAGATGGCGGTAGAGCATGGGGTGGCGGAGAATCCAGCAGCAGTGAAGGAAAAAAGGAGGGAAAAGTTATCGCCAGGAAGCAGGAATTGACGATGATCGTTTGACCGCCACAGAAAAACCACAACGGACGGGAGAGCAGGGTGAGAATCCGCAGCGGGAAGAAAACATGCATCAAGCCGCGGAGAAGTGGGAACGTCGGACGTGCAAAAACACACGACGGCAAAACCAGATATCAAGAAGGAGCTCGACCAGTGAGAGCTCAGGGTGGGCAGCGGTAATCAAGGAGGAGGACCGGGAGGACGCACCGCGCAAAGACAAAGATTCAAGGAAGAACACAAGACCGCAAGCACCCAAGTCGCAGACCAGAGGAAGAAGCAGTAGTAGAATAGGGAGATGTAGTAGAAAAGCATGTGTCTGTGATGAAGGACGAGACCCGCGGTGCGTGTAACGCACCGCGCGGAGTCCAAGGTAGGGGAAGAGTGTGGTAGGAGGAGTCTTAGAGAGTTGGGTTTGTTGAATATAAAGCAATAGTGTAGCGGAGGAACTAGTGTGACAAAAATGCTTACCCTTTGTCTAATCCTGTGCAATTTGAGTTCATGCAAGCCTACTTCCTACTCATGAGCCCGAAAATCCTGACTTGTTGAGGACCAGATTACCTCTTGTCCCATCAATCCGCGCAAGTGTCAGTTTGGTTCAGACTCGCGCATCCCCTTCTGAGATCCGCAGCTGTTCAAGGAGCCCTTAGGTTACTCTCCGCGGAGAGCATTCCGCGGAGAATGAATACTTCTCCTCTGAGTGTGTGTGGAGCATACTGTGCGATCCGCTCTCAATCCTGGGTCCAACAAGGACTCCGTTGAGAACCATCACCACCAAGGAACGCAGACTGGGTGAAGGGTGTTGCCGGCGACTCCACGGCCTTGCGCACACCCACGTAACGAGGTGCCGCGGGCAGAGGAGTCAGAGGCCACGAGGTGGCAGACTCTCGTGTTGGCAAGGGGCGAGCCGCGGAGCACTACCCACGAGCGGGACCCAAAGGGTCTGAAGCATCTGCGGAAGACTAGGAGAGGTAGCGGAGGAGCACCAAAGTGGGTGCTGCTCAAAATCGTGGAACGGCAGAGTCGCGGAGCAAACCAGACGCGGACCTTAAAAGTGCGGAAGCAGAACAGTGCGCGGCAAAATTGGGGGCATCACACGTACTTACACGCACTTACACACACTTACACACACTTAAACATACTTGCGCACACTTACACGTACTTACACGTACTCACACGCAGTTACATGCACTTGCATGCACTTACACGCACTAACATGTACTTACAGGCACTTACACACACCTAAACGTACTTACACATACTTATACACACTTGCACGTACTTACACATACTTACTCAAACTTACACGCACTTACACGTACGTATACACACTTACATACACGGACACGCACTTATACGCACTAACATGCACTTACACGCACTTGTAGACACTTACACACACTTACACGCACTTACATGTACTAACACGCACTTACACATACTTACACGCACTTACACGCACTTACACACACTAACGCACACTTACACCAACTTGCACGTACTTACACGCACTGACACGTACATTCACGCACTTGCACACATTTACATGTACTTATATATACTTACACGCACTTATATGCACTTAATTACACGTACTTACACGCACTTATATGCACTTACACATACTTACACACACTTACACACACTTACACAAACTTTGACGCATTTATGCAAGCTTACACGCACTCAAACGCACTTACACACGGTTACACGCACTTACACATACTAACACATACTAACACGCTCTTACACGTACTTACACGCACTTACAAGCACTTACACATACCTACACACACTTACACGTACCTAAACGTACATACACATACTTACACGCACATATACGTACTTACACACGCTTACACAAACTTACACGCACTTACACGTACTTATATACACTTACACATACTTACCCGCCCTTGAACGCACTTACACGTACTGACACGCACTGATACGCACTTACATACACTTACACGTACTTACACATACTTACACATATGTACACGCACTTACACGTACATACATGCACTTACACATACTTACAAGCAATAACAGGGACTTACATGCTCTGAGACGCACTTACACAAACTTACACGCACTTACATGCACTTACACGTACGTACACGCACTTACACATATTTACACGTACTTACACGCACTTACGTGTACTTACATGCACTTACTTGCACTTACAAGAACTTACACCCACTCACACACACTTACACCCACATACACACACTTACACGTGCTTACATGCTTTTTTTGCACTTACACGTACTTACACACACTTATACACACTTACAGGCACTTACACGCACTTACACCCACTTACTTGTACTCACACGTACTTACACGTACTTACACGCACTTACACGCACTTACACACACTTACACATAGTAGTACGCACTTACACATACTTACACGCACTTACACACACTTACACGCACTTACACGAACTTACACATACTTACACGAACTAACATGCATGTGCACACATTTACTCACACTTCCATCCACTTACATGTACTTGCACGAGTGTACACGTACTTACACGCACTTACACGCACTTGCACGTACTTGTACGCACTTATACACACTTACACATACTTACACACAATTACACGCACTTACACGCACTTACACGTACTTACACAAACTTACGCAAACTTGCACATACTTACATGTACTTACACGCACTTACACGTACTTACATTCACGTACATGTATTTACACGCACTTGCACGCACGTTTACAAACTTACACAAACTTACACGTACTTACACACACTTACACACACTTATACACACTTACACACACTAACACGTACTTAAACACACTTACATGCATTTACACGCACTTATACGCACTTGCACGAACTTATACACATTTACACACACTTACATGCACTTACACACACTTACACGCATTTACACACACTTTCATGCACTTTCACGTATTTACACGCACTTGCACTTACACAAACTTAAACGTACTTACACACACTTACACGCACTTACACACCCTTACACATACTTACACGCACTTGTACACACTAACTCATACTTACACAAACTTACATGCACTTACACGCACTTACACACACTTACACACACTGACACGTACATACACGTACTTACATGCACTTACACACACTTGCAGGCACTTACACACACTTACACGCACAGACACGCACGTACACACACTTACACATACTTACATACACTTACATGCACTTACACGCACTAACGCGGACTCATTCAAACTTGCACGCACTTACACGCACTGACACGCACTTACACGTACTTGCACACACTTACACACACTTACACATACTTACACGCACTTACATGCACTTATACACACTTACACGTACTTACATGCACTTACACGTACGTATACGCACTTACACGCACTTATCCGCACTTATACCAACTTGCACGCACTTACACCCACTTACACACACTTACACATACTTACACACACTTACACACACTTACACGTACTTACACATACTTACACACACCTACTCGCACGTTTACGCACTTACACATACGTACACAAACTTTCACACACGTACACACACTTACATGTACTTACATGCACTTACACACACTTACACGTACTTTCACACACTTACACATACTTACATGCACTTACACGTACTAACACGCACTGACACGCACTTACACGCACTTACAAGCACTTACACGCACTTACACATACTTACACGCACCAAAACATACTTACACACTTACACGCACTTACACGTACTTACACGCACTTACACAAACTTACACGCACTTACACGTACTTACATGCACTTACATGCACTTACACGTACTCATCCGCACTTACACATACTTACACGCACTTTCACGTACTTACACACACTTACACGCACTTACACGCACTTACACGCACTTACCTTCACTTACACACACTTACACCCACTTACACACACTTTTACATACTTACACGCACTTACACATACTTACACGTACTCGCACACACGTACACGTACTTACACATACCTACACGCACTTACATGTACTTTTACGTATTTACACGCACGTACATGCACTTTAATGCACTTACACGTACTTGTATGCACTTGTACGCACTTACACGCACTTACACGCACTTACACGCAATTATACGCACTTACAAGCACTTCCACGCATTGACACAAACTAACATGCACCTACATGCACTTACACGCACTTACACGTACTTACATGCACTTACATGCACTTACATGTACTTACACGCACTTACATGTACTTACACGCACTTACAAGCACTTACACACACTAACACACACTTATACGCACTTACAGGTAGTTACTCAAACTTACACACACTTATACGTACTTACACATACTTACACATATTTACACATACTTACACATACTTACACGTAGTTACACGCACTTACACATACTTACATGCACTAACACGCACTTACACGAACGTTCACGTACTTACACGCACTTACACGCACTTATACGTACTTACACGCACCTGCACGTACTTATACGTACTTACTTGCAGTTACAAGCACTTACACCCACTTACACACACTTACACCCATTTACACGTACTTACACATGCTTACATACACTTGCATGTAATTACACGCACTTACTTGCACTTACATGTACTTACATGCACTTAAACGCACTTACATGTGCATACACGTACTTACACGTACTTACATGCACTTACACACACATAGATGTATTTTCACAAACTTACATTCACTTAGACGAACTTACACGTACTTATACGCACTTACATGCACTTACACGCTCTTACACAAACGTACACGCACTAACACACACCTACACGTACTTATACCCACTTAAACGCACTTACACACACTTACACACACGTTCACACACTTTCATGCACATACATGCACTTACACGTACTTGCACACACTTACACGCACTTACACGTACTTTCGCATACTAACATCCACCTACACACACTTACACACACTTACACGTACTTACACCCACTTGCACACACTTGCATGCACTAACACACACTTACACGTAATAACACGCACTTACACGTACTTACACGTAGTTACACAGTCTAACACGCACCTACACACACTTACACGTACTTAGATGCTCTTATACGCACTTATGCCGTTACATGCACTTACACACACTGACACGCTCTTACACGTACTTTCACGTATTTACACATACTTACGTGCACTTACACGTACTTACACGCACTTACACAAATGTACATGCACTTACTCGTAGTTAAACGCACTGAGATGCACTTAAACAGACTTACACGCATTTGAATGTACTTACACGCACTACCACACACTTACATACACTTACACGTACTTACACACACTTACACGCACTTACAGGCACTTACACCCACGTACACGCACTTACACGTACTTAGATGCACTTACACAAACTTACACGTACTTACACGTTCTTACACGCACTCGGGACTTGGATCGGGACTGGGATCGAGACTGTATTCAGGATAGAGATTGCGACTAGGATCGGGACTGGGATCAGGACTCGGATCGGGACTGGGACTAGGGTAGGGACTGGGACTAAGACTGGGACCAGGAATGGGACTGGGACTGGGACAAGGACTAGGACTGCAACTGGGACTGCGACTCAGACTGCGACTGGGACTGGGACTGGGACTCAGAATGGGACTGGGACTGGGACTAGGATTAGGACTTGGACCGGGAACGGGACCGGGAATGGGATCGGGACTGGGATCGGGACAGGGATCGGGACTTGGATCAGAACTAGGATCGGGACTGGGATCGGGACTAGGATCGGGTTGTGGTCGAGACTGGGATCGAGGCTGGGATCGGGACTCGGATTGGGACTGGGATCAAGACTAGGATTGGGACTGTAATCGGGATTGGGTTTGGGACAAGGTTCAGGACTAGGATCAGGACTGCGATTGGGACTGGGATTGGGACTAGGATCACGACTGGGATGGGGACTGGGATCGGGACTGGAATTGGGACTTGGATTGGGACTAGGATTGGGACTGGGACCGGGACACGGACCAGGACTGGGATCCGGACTGGGATCGGGACTGGGATCGGGATTGGGATCGGGACTGGGATCGGGACTGGGAGCAGGCTTCGGACCAGGACTGGGATCGGGACTGCGAGCGGGACTGGGATCGCGACTAAGATCGGGACAGGGATCAGAACTGGGATCGGGACTGGGATCGGGACAGGGATCTGGACTCGGATCGGGACTGGGATCAGGACTGGGATCGAGACTGGGATCGGGACTCGGATCAGGACTGGGATCGGGACTAAGATCGGGACTTGCATCGGGACTGGAATCGGGACTGGGACCGGGACTGGGATCCGGACTGGGATTGGGACAGGGATCGGGACAGGGATCAGGACGAGGATCGGGATTGGGATAGGGACTGGGATCGCGACAGGGATCGAGGCAGGGACAGCGACTAGGACCGGGACTAGGACCGGGACTGGGACCGGGACAAGGACCGGGACTTGGATCGGGACTAGGATCGGGAGTGGGATCGAGCCTGGGATTGGGACTGGGATCGCGACTAGGATCGGAACTGGGATCGGGACAGGGCTTGGGACTGGGACTCGGACTTGGACTGGGACTCGGAGTCGGAGTGGGACTGCGACTGGCGCTGCCACTTGGACTGCGACTGGGACTGGGACTGAGACTGGGACTTGGAGTGGGACTTGGACTGGGAATGGGACTTGGACCAGGACTGGGATCGCGACAGGGATCGGGACAGGGATCGGGACTGGGATCAGGGCTGGGATCGAGTCTAGGATCGGGACTAGGATCGGACCGGGATGGGGACTGGGATTGGGACTCAGATCGGGAATGGGATGAGGACTCGGATGGCGAGTGGGATTGGGAGTGGGATCGGGAGTGGGATCAGGAGAGGGATCGGGACTGGGATCAGGACTGGGATCCGGACTGGGATCGGGACTGGGATCGGGACGGGGACCGGGAGAGGGACCGGGACTAGGATCGGGACTCGGACCAGGTCTGTGATCGGGACTGGGATTGGGACTAAGATCGGGACTGGGATCTGGACTGGGATCAGGACAAGGATCGGGATTGGGGTCGGGACTGGGATCGGGACTGGGATCGGGACTAGGATCGGGACTAGGATCGAGACTGGGATCGGGAGTGGGATCAGGACTGGGATCGCGACTGGGATCGGGAATGGGATCGGGACTTGGATCGGGACTGGGATCGAGGCTGGGATCGGGTTTGCGATTGCGACAAGGACCGGGAGTCGGATTGGTACTGGGATCCGGACTGAGATCGGGACTAGGATCGAGACTGGGATCGGGACTGGGATCAAGATGGATCGGGACTGGGATCGGGACTGGGTTCGGGATTGGGACTGGGACTGGAACTGGGACTGGGATTGGGACTGGTAGTGGGACTGGGACAGGGACTCGGACCGGGACTGGGACTGGGACGGGGACCGGAACTGGGACTAGGACTGGGTCTCAGACTGGGACTGGGACTGGGACTGGGACAAGGACTGGGATTGGGACTGGGACTGGGACTGGGACGGGGTCTAGGACTTGGACCGGGACTAAGACTTGGACTGGGACTAGGATAGGGATTGGGACCGGGACTTGGTCTGGGATCTGGACTAGGATCAGGACTGGGATCGAGACTGGGATCAGGACTAGGATCGGGACTGGGATCGGGACTTGGATCGGGGCTTGGATCAGGACGGGGATCGGGATTGGTACCAAGACTGGGATCGGGACTGGGATTGGGACTAGGATCGGGAGCGGGATCGCGACTAGGATCGGGACAGGGATCGGGACTTGGATCGGGACAAGAATCGGGAGTGGGATCGAGACTGGGATCGGGACTGGGACCAGGAAAAGGATCGAGACTGGGATCGTGACTGGGATCGGGAATGGGATCGGACCTAGGATGGAGACTAGGATCAGGACTAGGATCGGGACTGGGATTGGGACAGGGTTCGAGACTGGGATTGGGACTTGGATCGGGAATGGGATCATGACTTGGATCGGGACTGGGATCGGGACTAGGATCGGGACTGGGACCAGGACATGGATCGGGAGTGGGATCGGGACTAAGATCATGACTGAGATCGGGACAGGGATCGGGACTGGGATCCAAACTGGGATCGGGACTAGGATCAGGACTAGGATCGCGACCAGGATCAAGACTGGGATCAGGATTAGGACCGGGACTTGGACTGGGACTGGGACTAGGACTTGGACAGGGACTGGGACTGGGATCAGGACGGGGATCCAGACTCGGATAGGGACTGGGATCCTGACTGGGATCGGGTCTAGGATCGAGACTGGGATCGAAACTGTGATCGGGACCGGGATCTGGACTGAGATCGGGGCTAGGATCGGGGCTGGGATTGGGACTGGGATCGGGGCTGGGATCGGGGCTACGATCGGGGCTCGGATCAGGGTAGGGATTGGGACTGGGGTCGGGACTGGGATCGAGTCTGGGAGCGGGATTGGGATCGGGGTTGGGACCACGATTGGGATCAGGAGTGGGATCGCGACAAGGATCGGGCCTGGGATCGGGACTGGGATCGGGACTAGGATCGGGACTGGTACTAGGACTTGGAGTGGGACAGGGACTGGGACCGGGACTGGGATCGGGACAGGGATCGGGACAAGGATCTGGACTGGGATCTGGACAAGGATCGAGACTAGGATCGGGACTAGGATGAGGACTCGAATCCGGACTGGGATCGGGATTGGGATCGGGACAGGGATTGGGATTGGGATCGGGGTTGGGACTAGGATTTGGATCAGGACTGGGATCGGGACTGGGATCGAGACTGGGATTGGGACTAGGATCAAGACTGGGATCGGGACTGGGATCAGGACTGGGATTGGGACAGGGATCGGGACTGCGATCGGGACTGGGATCGGGACTGGGATTGAGACTGGGATCGAGACAAGGATCGAGACTGGGATTGGGATTGGGATTGCGACTGGGATCGGGACTGGGATCGGGACTGGGATAGGGACGGGGACCGGGACTGGGACTGGCACTGAGATCGGGACTGGGATCTACACTGGGATCGCGATTGGGATCGGGACTGGGATCGGGGCTGGGATCTGGACTGGGATCAGGACTAGGATCAGGACTCGGATCGAGAATGGGATCGGGACTGGGATCGGGATTGGGATCGCAACTAGGATCGGGACTGGGATCGGGACTAGGACCGGGACTCGGATCGGGACTGGGATCGGGACTAGCATCAGGACAGGTATCAGGACTCGGATCGGGACTCGGATCGGGACTGGGATCAGGATTAGGATCGGGACTAGGATCAGGACTGGGATCGGGACAGGGATCGGGACTTGGACCGGGATTAGGACCGGGAGTGGGACCGGGACTGGGACCGGGGCTAGGACCGGGACAGGGACCGGGACTCGGACAGGGACCGGGACTGGTACTGGGACTGGGATCGGGACTGGGACGGGGACTAGGATCGGGACTGGGATCGGGACTAGGATTGGGACTGGGATCATGTCTGGGATCTTAACTTGGATCGGGACTCTGATCGAGATTGGAATTGGGACAGGGATCGGGACTGGGATCGGGACTAGGATCGGGACTAGGATCGGGACTAGGATCGGGAGTGGGATCAAGACAAGGATCAGGACGAGGATCGGGACTAGGATCGGGACTCGGATTGGGACTAGGATCGGGACTGGGATCGGGACTGGGATCGGGACTGGGATCGACACTGGGATCGAGACCTGGATCAGGACAAGGATCCGGGCTGGGATCGAGTCAGGGATCTGGAATGGGATCGTGGCAGGGATCGGGGCTGGGATCAGGACTAGGATCGGGACTCGGATCGGGACTGCAATCGGGACTAGGATCGGGACAGGGATTTGACTGGGATCAGTAGTGGGATCAAGACGTGGATCCGGTGAAGGATCGGGACTGGGATCGGGACTGGGATCGTGACTGAGTTCAGGATTGGGATGAAGACTGGGATCAAGACTCGGATCGAGACTTGGATCGGGACTGGGTACAGGACTGGGATCTGGACTCGGATCGGGACGGGGATCTGGACTAGGATCGGGTCTCGGGTGGGGAATGGGATGAAGACTCCGATGGTGAGTGGGATCGGGACTAGGATTGGGACTTGGATTGAGACGGGGATCGGACTAGGATCGGGACTGGGTTCGAGACTATGATTAGGACTGAGACCGGGACTGGGACCGGGACTAGGATCGAGACTGGGACCAAGACGGGGATCAGGATTAGGATCGGGACTGGGATCAAGAATGGGATCGGGACTGGGATCGGGACTCGGATCGCGAGTGGGATCGGGACTTGGATCGGGACAAGGATCGAGACTGGGACCGGGACTGGGATCAGGGCTGGGATCGGGACAGGAATCGGGTCTGGGATCCGGACTAGGATCGGGACTGGGATTGGGACAGGTATCAGGACTCGGATCGGGACTGGGATCGGGATTGGGATCGGGACAAGGATCGGGACTGGGATCAGACAGGGATCGGGACTGGGACCGGGATTGGTACCGGGACTGGGACCGGGACTGGGACCGGGACTGGGACCGGGACTCGGACCGGGTGTGGGACCGTACAGGGACCAGGATGGGTATCAGGACTGGGACCGGGACTGGGATCGTGTCTGGGATCTTGACTTGGAATTAGGACTGGGATTAGAAACTGGGATCGGGACTAGGATCGAGACTAGGATCAGGACTAGGATCAGGACTACGATCCAGACTAGGATCGGGACTAGGACCGGGACTTGGATTGGGACTAGGATCGGGATTGGGATCGGGACTGGGTTCGGGACTGGGATCGACACTAGGATCGAGACTGGGATCGGGACTGGGATCCGGGTTGAGATCAAGGCTCGGATCTGGACTGGGATCCGGGCTGGGATCAGGGCTGGGATCAAGATTAGGATCGGGACTGGGATCGGGACTGGGATCAGACGAGAATCGGGACTGGGATTGGTCTGAGATCGGGACTGGGATCGGGACATGGATCCGCTCAGGGATCGGGACTGGGATCAGGACTGGGATCGCGACTAGGATGAGGATTGGGATCAAGACTGGGATCAAGACTCGGATCGAGACTCGGATCGGGATTGGGATGAGGACTAGGATCAGGACTGGGATCGGGACTGGGATTGGAACGGGGATCGAGACTGGGATCGGGACTAGGGTCGGGAGAGGGATCAGGACAGAGACCGGGATTGGGACCACGACTGGGATCGGAACAGGGATAGGGATTGGGATCGGGACAGGGATCGGGGCAGGGGCCGCGACAGGGACCGGGACTAGGACCAGGACTCGGATCGGGACAAGGACCGGGACTCAGATCGGAACTAGGATCGGGAGTGGGATGGAGACTGGGATCATGACTGGGATCGCCACTAGGATCGGAACATGGATCGGGACTGGGCTTGGGACTCGGATCCGGACTTGGACTGGGACTGGGAGTCGGAGAGGGACTGCGACTGGGACTACAACGGGGACGGCGACTGGGACTGGGACTGAGACTGGGACGGGGACTGGGACAGGGACGGGGACTTGGACCGGGACTGGGATCGGGACAGGGATCGGGACAAGGATCAGGACTGGGATCAGGGCTGGGATCGAGCCTGGGATCGGAACTAGGATGGGACCGGGATGAGGACTGGGATCGGGACTCTGATCGGGAATGGGATGAGGACTGGGATGGGGAGTGGGATCGGGACAGGGATGGGGACTAGGATCAGGACAAGGATCGGGACTGGGATCGGGACTGGTATTGGGACTCGGAATGAGACTGGGACTGGGACCGGGACTGGGATCGGGACAGGGTCGGGACAAGGATCTGGACTGGGATCAGGACAAGGATCGAGACTAGGATCGGAACTAGGATTAGGACTGGGATCCGGACTGGGATCCGGATTGGGATCGGGACTAGGATTGGGATTGGGATCGGGACTGGGACCAGGATTGGTATCGGGACTGGGATCAGGACTGGGATCGAGGTTGGGATTGGGACTAGGATCAGGACTGGGATCGGGATTGGGATCGGGACTGGGATTGGGACGGGGATCAGGACTGGGATCCGGACTGGGATTGGGACTGGGATCGAGACTGGGATCGAGACAAGGGTCGAGACTGGGATTGGGACTTGGATCGGGACTGGGATCGGGACTGGGATCGAGACTGGGATCGGGACTAGGATTGGGACGGGGACCGGGACTGGGACAGGGACTGGGACTGGGATCGGGACTGGTATCTACACTGGGATCGTGATTGGGATCGGGATTGGGATCGGCACTGGGATCGGGACTGGGATCAGGACTAGGATTGGGACTGGGATCGAGACTGGGATCGGGACTGGGATTGGGACTGGGATCGCGACTAGGATCGGGACTTGGATCGGGACAGGGATCGCGACTGGGATCGGGAATGGGATCGGGCCTGGGATCGGGACTGGGATCATGACTGGGATCGGGAC
This sequence comes from Penium margaritaceum, assembly GCA_023375785.1. NCBI lineage: Eukaryota > Viridiplantae > Streptophyta > Zygnematophyceae > Desmidiales > Peniaceae > Penium > Penium margaritaceum. The sequence goes on from SZWC01000076.1 coordinate 652,492, forward strand.
TGGGATCGGGACTAGCATCAGGACAGGTATCAGGACTCGGATCGGGACTGGGATCGGGACTAGGATTAGGACTGGGATCAGGACAAGGATCGGAACTGGGACCGGGATTGGGACCGCGACTGGAACCGAGACTGGGACCGGGGCTAGGACCGGGACCGGGACCGGGACTCAGACCGGGCGTGGGACCGTACAAGGACCAGGACTGGTAACGGGACTGGGATCGGGACTGGGACGGGGACTGGGATCGAGATCGGGATCGGGACTAGGATCGGGACTGGGATCGTGTCTGGGATCTTAACTTGGTTCAGGACTGTGATTGAGATTGGTATTGGGACTAGGATCGGGACTGGGATCGGGACTAGGATCGGGACTAGGATCGTGACTAGGATCGGGACTGGGATCGGGACAAGGATCGGGACTCGGATCGGGACTAGGATCGGGACTCAGATTGGGACTAGGGTCGGGACTGGGATCGGGACAGGGATCGGGACTGGGATCGACACTGGGATCGAGACTGGGATCGGGACAAGGATCCAAGCTGGGATTGAGTCACGGATCTGGAATGGGATGGCAGCTGGGATCGGGGCTAGGATTGGGACTAGGATCGGGACAGGGATCGGGACTGGGATCAGGACTAGGATATGCACTGGGATTGGACTGGGATCGGCACTGGGATCGGGACATGGATTCGGTCAAGGATCGAGACTGGGATCGAGACTCGGATCGCGACTGGGATCGTGACTTAGATCAAGATTTGGATGAAGATGTGGATAAAGACTCGGATCGAGACTCGGATCGGGACTGGGATCAGGACTGGGATCTGGACTCGGATCGGGACTGGGATCGGGACTAGGATCGGGACTTGGGTCGGGAATGGGATGAAGTCTCGGATGGTGAGTCGGATCGGGACCTCGATTGGGACTTGGATTGGGACAGGGATCGGGACTGGGATCGGGACTGGGATCGGGACTAGGATCGGGATTGGGACCGGGACTGGGACCGGGACTGGGACCGGGACTGGGATCGGGACTGGGACCAAGACTGGGATCGGGGCTGGGATTGGGACTGGGATCGCGACTGGGATCTAGACTCTGATTGGGACTAGGATCGGGATTGGGATCGGGACTGGGATCGGGACTGGGATCGAGACTGTGATCGGGACTAGGATCGGGATTAGGATCAAGACTGGGATCGGGAATGGGATCACGACTGGGATCGGGACTGAGATCGAGACTGGGATCGGGATTGGGACCGGGACTAAGATGAGGGCTGGGATCGGGACAGGGATCGGGACTGGGATCGGGACTGGGATCAGGACTGGGATCGGGACAGGTATCACGACTTGGATCGGGACTAGGATCGGAACTGGGATGGGGACAAGGATAGGGACTGGGATCGGGACAGGGATCGGGACAGGGATCGGGACTGGGACCGGGATTGGTACCGGGACTGGGACCGAGACTGGGACCAGGACTGGGAACGGGACTCGGACCGGGTGTGGGACCGTACAGGGACCGGGATTGGTACCGGGCCTGGGACCAGGACTGGGATCGTGTCTGGGATCTGGACTTGAATCGAGACGATGATCGAGATTGGAATTGGGACTGGGATCAGAAACTGGGATCAGGACTAGGATCGGGACGAGGATTGGGACTAGGATCGGGAGTGGGATCAGGACTACGATCCAGACTAGGATCGAGACTAGGACCGGGAGTGGGATTGGGACTAGGATCGGGACTGGGATCGGGACTGGGCTCAGGACTGGGATCAACATTGAGATCGAGACTGGGATCGGGACTTGGATCCGGGTTGAGATCGAGGCTGGGATCTGGACTGGGATCCGGGCTGGGATCTGGGCTGGGATCGGGACTAGGATCGGGACTGGGATCGGGACTAGGATCGGACTTGGATCGGGACTGGGATTGGACTGGAATCGGGACTGGGATCGGGACATGGATCCGCTCAAGGATCGGGACTGGGATCGGGACTGGGATCAGGACTGGGATTGCGACTGGGATCAGGATTGGGATCAAGACTGGGATCAAGACTCGGATCGAGACTCGGATCGGGATTGGGATCAGGACAGGGATCTTGACTGGGATCGGAACGAGGCTCGGGACTGGGATCGGAACGCGGATCGAGACTGGGATCGGGACTAGGATCGGGAGAGGGATCAGGACAGGGACCGGGACTAGGACCACGACTGGGAGCGGGATAGGGCTGAGACTGGGGCTGGGACTGGGATCGGGACTGGGATAGGGACAGGGATCGGGACAGGGTTCGGGGCAAAGACTGCGACTGGGACCGGGACTAGGACCGGGATTCGGACCAGGACAAGGACCGGGACTTGGATCGGGACTAGGATCGGGAGTGGGATTGAGACTGGGATCGTGACTGGGATCGCGACTAGGATCGGAACTGGGATCGGGACTGGGCTTGGGACTGGGACTTGGACTTGGACGGGGACTGGGAGTCGGAGTGGGACTGCGACTGGGGCTGCGACTGGGACTGCGACTGGGACTGGGACTGAGACTGGGACTAGGACTGGGACTGGGACTGGGACTGGGATTGGGACTCGGACTTGGACCGGGACTGGGATCAGGAGAGGGATTGGGACAAGGATCGGGACTAGGATAGGGGCTGGGATCGAGCCTGGGATCGGGACTAGGATCGGACCGGGATGGGGACTGGGATCGGGACTCTGATCAGGAATGGGATGAGGACTGGGATGGAGAGTGGGATCGGGACAGGGATCGGGACTGAGATCAGGACTGGGATCATGACTGGGATCAGGACTGGGATCGGGACTGGGACCGGGACTGGGATCGGGACAGGGATCGGGATTCGGACCAAGACTGGGATCGGGACTAGGATTGGGACAAGGATCGGGATTGGGATCTGGACTGGGATCGGAACTGGGATCGGGATTGGGATCGGGACTGGGATCGGGACTGGGATCGGGACTAGGATCGGGACTAGGATCGAGACTGGGATCAGGACTGGGATCAGGACAGGGATCGCGACTAGGATCGGGACAAGGATCGGGACCGGGACCGCGAGAAGGATCGGGACTGGTACCGGGACTGGTATCGGGACGAGGACGGGGACTGGGATCGGGAGTGGGATCGGGACTGGGATCGTGACTGGGATTGGACTGGGATCGGGACTAGGATCGGGACATGGATCCGGTCTGGGATCGGGACTGGGATCGGGACTGGGACAGGGACTGGGATCGCGACTGGGATCAGGATTGGGATCAAGACCGGGATCAAGACTCGGATCAAGACCCGGATCGAGACTCAGATCGGGACTGGGATCAGGACAAGGATCGGGACTGGGATCGGGACTAGGATCAGGACGGGGATCGGGACTGGGACTGGGACGAGGATCAGGAGAGGGATCAGGACAGGGACCGACACTGGGACCGCGACTGGGACCGGGACAGGGACAGAGACTGGGGCCGGGACTGGGACTGGGTCTTGGATCAGGACTGGGATGGGGACTGGGATGGAGACTGGGATCGGGATTGAGATTGCGACTAGGATCGGGACTGGGATCGGGACTGGGGTCGGGACCGGGACTAGGGCTGGGAAACGGACTAGGACTAAGACCGGGATTCAGACTGGGACTGGGACCGCGTCTTGGATCGGGACTAGGACTAGGACTAGGATCGAGACTGGGATCGGGATTGTGACCGGGACTTGGATCAGGATTGGGATCGGGACAGGGATCGCGACAAGGATCGGGACTCGGATCCGGACTGGGATCCGGACTAAGATCGGGACTAGGATCAAGACTGGGATCGGGACTGGGATTGGGACTCGGATCGGGACGAGGATCGGGATTGGGTTCGGGATTGGGACTAGGACTGGAACTGGGACTGGGATTGGGACTGGTACAGGGACTGGGACAGGGAATCCGACCGGGACAAGGACTCGGACGGGGACCGGAACTGGGACTAGGACTGGGACTCAGACTAGGACAGGGACTGGGACTGGGAGAGGGACTGGGACAAGGAGTGGGACTGGGACTCGGACGGGGACTGGGACTTGGGCTGGGACTTGCATTGGGATGGGGTCTGGGACTTTGACTGGGACTAAGACTTGGACAGGGACTAAGACTTGGACTGGGACTTGGTCTGGGATCGGGACTAGGATCGGGACTAGGATCGAGACTGGGATCGGGACTAGGATCGGGACTGGGATCGGGACTTGGATCGGGGTTGGGACCAGGACTGGGATCGGGATTGGTACCAAGACTGGGATCAGGACTAGGACTGGGACTGGAATCGGGAGTGGGATCGGGACTAGGATCGGGATTGGGATCGGGACTGGGATCAGGACAAGAATCGGAAGTGGGATCGAGACTGCGATCGGGACTGGGATCAGGACTAGAATCTGGACTGGGATCGTGACTGGGATCGGGAATGGGATTGGGACTGGGATCGAGACTGGCATCACGACTGGGATCGGGACTGGGATCGGGACTCGAATCGAAGGTGGACTCGGGACTAGGATCGGGACTGGGATCGAGAATGGGATCGGGACTGGAATCCGGACTGGGTTTCAGGACTGGGATCGGGACTGGGATCGGGAATGGGGTGATTACTTGGATCGGGACTAGGATCAGGCCTGGGATTGGGACTGGGACCAGGACAGGGATCGGGACTCGGTTCGGGACAAAGATCATGACTCAGATTGGGACACGGATCGGGACTGGAATTGAGACTGGGATCGGGACTGGGATCAGGACTAGCATCACGACCAGGATCAAAACTGGGATCGTGACTAGGACCGGGACTGGGACTGGGACTGGGACTTGGACTGGGACTGGGACTGGGACTGGGATCAGGACGGGGATCCGGACTCGGATAGGGACTGGGATCCTGACTGGGATCGGGATAGGGATCGAGACTGGGATCGGGACTGGGATCGGGACCGGGATCTGGACTGGGTTCGGGGCTACGATCGGGGCTGTGATTGGGACTGGGATCGGGACTGGGATCAGGGCTGGAATCGAGGCTCGTATCAGGGTAGGGATCGGGACTGGGATCGGGACTGGGAGCGGGATTGGGATCGAGACTGGGATCGGGACTGGGAATGGGACTGGGACAAGGACCGGGACTGGGATCGGGACAGGGATCGGGACAAGGATCAGGACTGGGATGAGGATGGGGATCGAGACTACGATTGGGACTAGGATTAGGACTGGGATCCGGACAGGGATCGGGATTGGGATCGGAACTGGGATTGGGACTGGTATCGGGACTGGGATCGAGACTGGGATTGGGACTAGGATCAAGACTGGGATCGGGACTGGGATCGGGACTGGGATTGGGTCAGGGATTGGGACTGGGATCTGGACTGGGATCGGGACTGGGATCGAGACTGGGATCGAGACAAGGATCGAGACTGGGATTGGGATTGGGATCGCGACTGGGATCGGGACTGGGATCGGGACTGGGATCGGGACGGGGACCGGGACTGGGACTGGCACTGAGATCGGGACTGGGATCTACACTGGGATCGCGATTGGGATCGGGATTGGGATCGGGACAAGGATCAGGACTGGGATCAGGACTAGGATCGGGACTCGGATCAAGAATGGGATCGAGACTGGGATCGGGATTGGGATCGCAACTAGGATCGGGACTGGGATCAGGACTAGGATGGGGACTCGGATCGGGACTGGGATCGGGACTGGCATCAGGACAGGTATCAGGACTCGGATCGGGACTGGGATTGGGACTGGGATCAGGATTAGGATCGGGACTAGGATCAAGACTGGGATCGGGACAGGGATCGGGACTTTGACTGGGATTAGGACCAGGAGTGGGACCGAGACTGGGACCGGGGCTAGGTCCGGGACAGGGACCGGGACTCGGACCGGATGTGGGACCGTACAGGGACCAGGACTGGTACAGGGACTGGGATCGGGACTGGGACGGGGACTAGGATCGGGACTGGGATCGGGACTAGGATTGGGACTGGGATCGTTTCTGGGATCTTAACTTGGATCGGGACTCTGATCGAGATTGGAATTGGGACAAGGATCGGGACAAGGATCGGGACTAGGATCGGGACTAGGATCGGGACTAGGATCGGGAGTGGGATCTGGACAAGGATCGGGACGAGGATCGGGACTAGGATCGGGACTCGGATTGGGACTAGGATCGGGACTGGGATGGGGACTGGGATTGGGACTGGGATCGACACTGGGATCAAGACTTGGATCAGGACAAGGATCCGGGCTGGGATCGAGCCAGGGATCTGGAATGGGATCGTGGCAGGGATCGGGGCTGGGATCAGGACTATGATCAGGACTCGGATCGGGACTGCAATCAAGACTATGATCGGGACAGGGATTTGACTGGGATCAGTAGTGGGATCGGGACATGGATCCGGTCAAGGATCGGGACTGGGATCGGGACTGGGATCGTGACTTAGATCAGGATTCGGATGAAGACTGGGATCAAGACTCGGATCGAGACTTGGATTGGGAGTGGGATCACGACTGGGATCTGGACTCGGATCGGGACTGGGATCGGGACTAGGATCGGGTCTCGGGTGGGGAATGGGATGAAGACTCGGATGGTGAGTGGGATCGGGACTAGGATTGGGACATGGATTGGAACGGGGATCGGGACTGGGATCGGGACTGGGTTCGGGATTAGGATCGGGATTGGGACCAGGACTGGGACCGGGACTGGGATCGAGACTAGGACCAAGACTGGGATCAGGATTAGGATTGGGACTGGGATGGAGAATGGGATCGGGACTGGGATCGGAACTCGGATCGCGAGTGGGATCGGGACTTGGATCGGGACTAGGATCGAGACTGGGACCGGGACTGGGATCAGGGCTGGGATCGGGACAGGGATCGGGACTGGGATCGGGACTAGGATGGGGACTGGGATCGGGACAGGTATCAAGACTCGGATCGGGACTGGGATCGGGATTGGGATCGGGACAAGGATCGGGACAGGGATCGGGACAAGGATCGGGACTGGGACCGGGATTGGTACCGGGACTGGGACCGGGACTGGGAACGGGACTGGGACCGGGACTCGGATCGGGTGTGGGACCGTACAGGGACCAGGATGGGTGTCAGGACTGGGACCGCGACTGGGATCGTGTCTGGGATCTTGACTTGGAATTGGGACTGGGATTAGAAACTAGGATCGGGACTAGGATCGAGACTAGGATCAGGACTAGGATCAGGATTACGATCCAGACTAGGATCGGGACTAGGACCGGGACTTGGATTGGGACTAGGATCGGGATTGGGATCGGGACTGGGTTCGGGACAGGGATCGACACTAGGATCGAGACTGGGATCGGGACTTGGATCCGGGTTGAGATCAAGGCTGGGATCTGGACTGGGATCCGGGCTGGGATCGGGGCTTGGATCAAGCTAGGATCGGGACTGGGATCGGGACTGGGATCGGACTGAGATCGCGACTGGGATTGGACTGAGATCGGGACTGGGATCGGGACATGGATCCGCTCAAGGATCGGGTTTGGGATCGGGACTGGGATCAGGACTGGGATCGCGACTAGGATCTGGATTGGGATCAAGACTGGGATCAAGACTCGGATCGAGACTCGGATCGGGATTGGGATGAGGACTGGGATCAGGACTGGGATTGGAACGGGGATCGAGACTGGGACCGGGACTAGGGTCGGGAGAGGGATCAGGACAGAGACCGGGACTGGGACCGCGACTTGGATCGGGATAGGGAAAGGGATTAAGATCGGGACAGGGACCGGGATTAGGACCAGGACTCGGACCGGGAAAAGGACCGGGACTCAGATCGGGACTAGGATCGGGAGTGGCATCGAGACTGGGATGGTGACTGGGATCGCCACTAGGATCAGAAATGGGATCGGGACTAGGCTTGGGACTCGGATCCGGACTTGGACTGGGACTGGGAGTCGGAGTGGGACTGCGACTGGGGCTACGACAGGGACGGCGACTGGGACTGGGACTGAGACTGGGACTGGGACTGGGACTGGGACTGGGACTTGGACCGGGACTGGGATCGGGACAGGGATCGGGACAGGGATCAGGACTGGGATCGGGGCTGGGATCGAGTCTGGGATCGGAACTAGGATGGGACCGGGATGGGGACTGGGATCGGGACTTAGATCGGGAATGGGATGAGGACTGGGATGGGGAGTGGGATCGGGACAGGGATCGGGACAAGGATCAGGACTGGGATCGGGACTGGGATCGGGACTGGTATTGGGACTGGGAATGGGACTGGGACTGGGACCGGGACTGGGATCGGGACAGGGTCCGGACAAGGATCTGGACAGGGATCAGGACAAGGATCGAGACTAGGATCGGGACTAGGATTAGGACTGGGATCCGGACTGGGATCGGGATTGGGATCGGGATTGGGATCGGGACTAGGATTGGGATTGGGATCGGGACTAGGACCAGGATTGGGATCGGGACTGGGATCGGGACTGGGATCAAGACTGGGATTGGGACTAGGATCAGGACTTGGATCGGGACTGGGATCGGGACTGGGATTGGGACGGGGATCGGGACTGGGATCTGGACTGGGATTGGGACTGGGATCGAGACTGGGATCGAGACAAGGATCGAGACTGGGATTGGGACTGGGATCGGGACTGGCATTGGGACTGGGATCGGGACTGGGATCGGGACTAGGATTGGGACGGGGACCGGGACTGGGACAGGGACTGGGACTGGGATCGGGACTGGTATCTACACTGGGATCGTGATTGGGATCGGGATTGGGATTGGCACTGGGATCGGGACTGGGATCAGGACTAGGATCGGGACTGGGATCGAGACTGGGATCGGGACAAGGATCGGGACTGGGATTGGGACTGGGATCGGGACTGGCATTGGGACTGGGATCGGGACTGGGATCGGGACTAGGATTGGGACGGGGACCGGGACTGGGACAGGGACTGGGACTGGGATCGGGACTGGTATCTACACTGGGATCGTGATTGGGATCGGGATTGGGATTGGCACTGGGATCGGGACTGGGATCAGGACTAGGATCGGGACTGGGATCGAGACTGGGATCGGGACTAGGATCGGGATTGGGATCGCGACTAGGATAGGGACTTGGATCGGGACAGGGATCGCGACTGGGATCGGGACTGGGATCGGGCCTGGGATCGGGACTGGGATCATGACTGGGATCGGGAGGGGGATCGGGACTAGCATCAGGACAGGTATCAGGACTCGGATCGAGACTGGGATCGGGACTAGGACCAGGACTGGGATCAGGACAGGGATTGGAACAAGGGCCGGGATTGGGACCGCGACTGGAACCGAGACTGGGACCGGGGCTAGGACTGGGACCGGGACCGGGACTCAGACCGGGTGTGGGACCATACAGGGACTCGGACTGGTAACGGGACTGGGATCGGGACTGGGACGGGGACTCGGATTGAGACTGGGATCGGGACTAGGATCGGGACTGGGATCGTGTCTGGGATCTTAACTTGGTTTAGGACTGTGATCGAGATTGGAATTGGGACTAGGACTGGGACTGGGATCGGGACTAGGATCGGGACTAGGATCGGGACTAGGATCGGGACTGGGATCGGGACAAGGATCGGGACTAGGATCGGGACTAGGATCGGGACTCGGATTGGGACTAGGATCGGGATTGGGATCGGGACAGGGATCTGGACTTGGATCGACACTGGGATCGAGACTGGGATCGGGACAAGGATCCGGGCTAAGATTGAGTCACGCATCTGGAATGGGATCGCGGCTGGGATCGGGGCTAGGATTGGGACTAGGATCGGGACAGGGATCGGGACGGGGATCAGGACTAAGATCGGCACTGGGATTGGACTGGGATCGGCACTTGGATCGGGACATGGATTCGGTCAAGGATCGAGAGTGGGATCAAGACTCGGATCGCGACTGGGATCGTGACTTAGATCAAGATTGGGATGAAGATGTGGATCAAGACTCGGATCGAGACTCGGATCGGGACTGGGATCAGGACTGGGATCTGGACTCGGATCGGGACTGGGATCGGGACTAGGATCGGGACTTGGGTCGGGAATGGGATGAAGTCTCAGATGGTGAGTGGGATCGGGACTGGGATTGGGACTTGGATTAGGACAGGGATCGGGACTGGGATCAGGACTGGGATTGGGGTTAAGATCGGGATTGGGACCGGGACTGGGACCGGGACTGGGATCGGGACTGGGACCAAGACTGGGATCGGGACTGGGATTGGGACTGGGATCGGGACTGGGATCTAGACTGTGATCGGGACTAGGATCGGTATTGGGATCGGGACTAGGATCGGGACTGGGATCGAGACTGTGATCGGGACTAGGATCGGGATTAGGATCGGGACTGGGATCGAGAATGCGATCGGGACTGGGATCGGGAATGGGATCGCGACTGAGATCGGGACTGAGATCGAGACTGGGATCGGGATTGGGACCGGGACTAAGATCAGGGCTGGGATCGGGACAGGGATCGGGACAAGGATCGGGACTGGGATCGGGACTGGGATCCGGACAGGTATCACGACTTGGATCGGGACTAGGATCGGGATTGGGATTGGGACAAGGATAGGGACTGGGATCGGGACAGGGATCGGGACTGGGACCGGGATTGGTACCGAGACTGGGACCAAGACTGGGACCGGGAGTGGGAACGGGACTTGGACCGGGTGTGGGACCGTACAGGGACCGGGATTGGTACCGGGACTGGGACCAGGACTGGGATCGTGTCTGGGATCTGGACTTGAATCGGGACAGTGATCGAGATTGGAATTGGGACTGGGATCAGAAACTGGGATCAGGACTAGGATCGGGACTAGGATTGGGACTAGGATCGGGAGTGGGATCAGGACTACAATCCAGACTAGGACCGGGAATGGGATTGGGACTAGGATCGGGACTGGGATCGGGACATGGATCCGCTCAAGGATCGGGACTGGGATCGGGACTGGGATAAGGACTGGGATCGCGACTGGGATCAGGATTGGGATCAAGACTGGGATCAAGACTTGGATCGAGACTCGGTTCGGGATTGGGATCAGGACAGGGATCTCGACTGGGATCGGGACAAGGATCGGGACTGGGATCGGAACGGGGATCGAGACTGGGATCGAGACTAGGATTGGGAGAGGGATCGGGACAGAGACCGGGACTAGGACCACGACTGGGAGCGGGATACGGCCGAGACTGGGGCTGGGAATGGGATCGGGACTGGGATAGGGACAAGGATCGGGACAGGGTTCGGGGCAAAGTCCGCGACTGGGACCGGGACTAGGACCGGGACTCGGACCGGGACAAGGACCGGGACTTGGATCAGGACTAGGATCGGGAGTGGGATCGGGACTGGGATCGTGACTGGGATCGCGACTAGGATCGGAACTGGGATCGGGACTGGGCCTTGGACTGGGACTCGGACTTGGATTGGGACTGGGAGTCGGAGTGGGACTGCGACTCGGGCTTCAACTGGGACTGCGACTGGGACTGGGACTGAGACAGGGACTGGGACTGGGACTGGGACTGGGAATGGGACTGGGACTTGGACCGGGACTGGGATCGTGAGAGGGATTAGGACAGGGATCGGGGCTGGGATCCGGGCTGGGATCGAGCCTCGGATTGGGACTAGGATCGGACCAGGATGGGACTGGGATCGGGACTCGGATCGGGAATGGGATGAGGACTGGGATGAAGAGTGGGATCGGGACAGGGATCAGGACTGGGATCAGGACTGGGATCAGGACTGGGATCGGGACTGGGATCGGGACGGGGACCGGGACTGGGTTCGGGAAAGGGATCAGGACTCGGACCAAGACTGGGATCGGGACTGGGATTGGGACAGGGATCGAGACTTGGATCTGGACTAGGATCGGGATTGGGATCGGGATTGGGATCGGGACTGGGATCGGGACTGGGATCGGGACATGGATCGGGACTAGGATCGCGACTGGGATCGGGACTAGGATCGGGACATGGATCCGGTCTGGGATCGGGACTGGGATCGGGACTTGGATCGGGACTGGGACAGGGACTGGGATCGCGACTGGGATCAGGATTGGGATCAAGACCGGGATCAAGACTCGGATCAAGAACCGGATCGAGACTCAGGTCGGGACTGGGATCAGGACAAGGATTGGGATTCAGATCGGGACTGGGATCGGGACGGGGATCGGGACTGGGACTGGGACGAGGATCGGGAGAGGGATCAGGACAGGGACCAGCACTGGGACCGCGACTGGGACCGGGACAGGGACAGAGACTGGGGCCGGGACTGGGACTGGGTCTTGGATCAGGACTGGGATCGGGACTGGGATGGAGACTGGGATCGGGATTGAGATTACGACTAGGATCGGGACTGGGATCGGGACTGGGGTCGGGACCGCGACTAGGGCTGGGAAACGGACTAGGACTAAGACCGGGATTGAGACTGGGACTGGGACCGCGACTTGGATCGGGACTAGGATGAGGACTAGGATCGAGACTGGGATCTGGACTGTGACCGGGACTTGGATCGGGATTGAGATCGGGACAGGGATCGCGACAAGGATCGGGACTCGGATCCGGACTGGGATCCGGACTGAGATCGGGACTAGGATCGAGACTGGGATCGGGACTGGGATCGGGACTGGAATCGGGACAAGGATCGGGATTGGGTTCGGGATTGGGACTGGGACTGGAACTGGGACTGGGATTGGGACTGGTACAGGGACTGGGACAGGGACTCGGACCGGGACTAGGACTCGGACGGGGACCGGAACTGGGACTAGGACTGGGATTCAGACTAGGACAGGGACTGGGACTGGGAGAGGGACTGGGACAAGGAGTGGGACTGGGACTCGGACTGGGACTGGGACTTGGGCTTGGACCTGGATTGGGACGGGTTCTGGGACTTTGACTGGGACTTAGACTTGGACTGGGACTAAGACTTGGACTGTGACTTGGTCTCGGATCAGGTCTAGGATCGGGACTAGGATCGAGACTGGGATCGGGACTAGGATCGGGACTGGGATCGTGACTTGGATCAGGGCTGGGAACAGGACTGGGATCGGGATTGGTACCAAGACTGGGATCGGGACTAGGACTGGGACTGGAATCAGGAGTGGGATCGGGACTAGGATCGGGACTGGGATCGGGACTTGGATCGGGACTAGGATCGGGATTTGGATCGGGACTGGGATCGGGACAAGAATCGGGAGTGGGATCGATACTGCGATCGGGACTGGGATCAGGACTAGGATCTGGACTGGGATCGTGACTAGGATCGGGAATGGGATCGGGACTGGGATCGAGACTGGGAGCAGGACTAGGATCGGGACTAGGATCGGGACTCGAATCAAAGGTGGACTCGGGACTATGATTGGGACTGGGATCGAGAATGGGATCAGGACTGGGATCGGGACCGGGTTTCGGGACTTGGATCGGGACTGGGATCGGGAATGGGATCGTGACTTGGATCGGGACTTGGATCAGGACTGGGATCGGGACTGGGACCAGGACAGGGATCGGGACTGGGATTGGGACTAAGATCATGATAGAGATCGGGACACGGATCGGGACCGGACTTGAGACTGGGATCGGGACTGGGATCAGGACTAGCATCACGACGAGGATCGAGACTGGGATCGGGACTAGGACCGGACTGGGATTGGGACTAGGACTTGGACTGGGATTGGGACTGGGACTGGGATCAGGACGGGGATCCGGACTCGGATAGGGACTGGGATCCTGACTGGGATCGAGATAGGGATCGAGACTGGGATCGGGACTGGGATCGGGACCGGGATCTGGATTGGGATCGGGGCTACAATCGGGGCTGTGATTGGGACTGGGATCGGGACTGGGATCAGGGCTGGGATCGGGGCACGTATCAGGGTAGGGATCCGGACTGGGATCGGGACTGGGAGCGGGATTGGGATCGGAATTGGGATCGGGACTGGGACTGGAACTGGGAATGGGACTGGGACAAGGACCGGGACTGGGATCAGGACAGGGATCGGGACAAGGATCTGGACTGGGATCAGGATGGGGATCGAGACTAGGATTGGGAATAGGATTAGGACTAGGATCCGGACAGGGATTGGGATTGGGATCGGGACTGGGTTTGGGACTGGGATCGGGATTGGGACCAGGATTAGGATCGGGACTGGGATCGTGACTGGGATGGAGACTGGGATCGGGACTAGGATCAGGACTGGGATTGGGACTGGGATCGGGACTGGGATTGGGACTGGGATCGCGAATGGGATCTGGACTGGGATCGGGACTGGGATCGAGACTGGGATCGAGACTAGGATCGAGAGTGGGATTGGGATTGGGATCGGGACTGGCATGGGGACTGGGATCGGGACTGGGATCGGGACTGGGATCGGGACGGGGACCGGGACTGGGACTGGGACTGGGATCGCGACTGGGATCTATACTGGGATCACGATTGGGATCGGGATTGGGATCATGATTGGGATCGGGACTGGGATCAGAACTAGGATCAGGACTGGGATCGAGACTGGGATCGGGACTGGGATCGGGACTGGGATCGCGACTAGGATTGGGACTGGGATCGGGACTAGGATCGGGTCGGGGATCAGGATTGGGATCGGGGATGGGATCGGGACTGGGATCATGACTGGGATCGGGACTGGGATCGGGACTAGCATCGTGACAGGTATCAGGACTCGGATCGGGACTAGGATCGGGACTGGGATCGGGATTGGGATCGGGACTAGGATCAGGTAAGCTTGTAAGCCAAATGACATAACTCGATGACCAGACTCGCGAGTCCGAGTCTGAGTCCAGACTCGCGAGTTGAGTATGGTGGTCGAGACTCGGCTCGGGAATCGCGAGTCCTCGGCCTGGGGGGAGGGCGGGGAGGGAAATGACGGCGGCGGGGTTGGCTCGACCCCGCCACTGGGCAAAAGAATGCGAGTGGGGCCTTAGACCCCCCTTGCCCCTCCCCTCCCCCCCCCCCCACTTGGTATACCAAAGGTATACCCGGACGACACTGCCCGGCTCCATCGGGCAGCCTCAAACAGGTCAGTCGCTGCCCGTCTCCGGACGAGCGAGGGTCTCAGCGGGGGAGCCAAGCGAGGTCATTCGTTTTGCCGAAGCCCCCGCTTCACAGCGGGAGTCCTGCCACCTCCCAACCCCTCTCGAGTCTAACTCCCTGCTCCTCCATTGCACCCGACTGCAGCCAGTCCACACTCCGCCATGGAGAAACCGAATGAGACTCCGGTAGTGTCCTTCTCAAAGCAACTGGTACAAGCAACACTGAACCCGAACACGCTGCGGTTGGACAAGCGGACAAAGAAGCCGTCCGTGATATGGACGGTCTTCGAGTACGTCGTGATCAAGGGAGAACCGCGGGCATGGTGCCAGTTGTGCCCCAAAGCACGCACAGGCCTGAAGGGGTCGTTTGCAATTACTGATGGGCAGACAAGCAGCATGTGGAAGCACGTCCGCAAGGACCACAACGAGCGGTGGAAGGAGCTAAAAGCGCTGGACGTGCAACAAAACTTGGAGAGGGCAACGGGTGCTGCTGCTGCGGTTGCCGGGGACGTCGACCACACCAACACGGCCCTGGCGCGTGGGTGGCAGGTGTGGGTGTGTGTTTCAACAAGAAGTATTTTCAGAGCTGCATATGGAAGCATGTGGTGGACAAGAACCAGTCCTTCTTGTCAATTAAGTCTCACTGGCTGAAGGTAGCAATTCTGCACTGTAATCCTTTTGCCATTCTACCTGGCCGCATCACACTCACAAGACTCATCAAGAATGGTGCAGCAGCCTTCAGGAAGAAGCTGAGGAAGATGTTTGCCCTTGTGTGCACGGGGGTCTCATTCACCACAGACGGTTGGCAGAGTGATGCCAACCACAAGTACTTGGGCATAACTTGCCACTGGATTTCCGAGTGGCAGATGCAAAGTGTGGCGTTGGCTTTTCCCTCATGTTCACATGCCACTGCTGTAGCTGTATTTGACCTATTCTCTGCCGCATTGAAGGATTGGGGACTGTGGGACAAGATGTATTGTCTCACGGTGGACAATGATTCCGTGAATGATAGCATGGTGGACAATTTCCTTGTGCTCTAGAATGACAACTTCAGCAAGGATGGGCACATCTGCTGCATGGGGCATGTGCTCAACCTTGCTGTCAAGGATCTGATTGCGGTGCCTGAGGTGGAGGAGCATCTAAAGACCGCGCGGGACATTGTTAGCTATGTGAGCCGCTCGGCTAAGAGAGAGTTTTCAGTGCTGAATGCATGCCATGCGCATGGAGTGAACTACCTCATTACACCAGGATACTCCAACGCGTTGGAATTCCACACTGGACATGTGTGAACGCGTGGTGAAGATCAAGGACGTGTTGGATGAGTGGTTGCAGCCTCGAGAGCCCAGTATCATCCCCAGTGGGCAGGGGTGGGAGCTGCTGAGCATGGTCATTGCAATCCTTAAGCCCTTCAAGGGCTTCACAGAGGATATTTCTGGTCAGGATTACCCCACGCTGTCCCTGGTCCTTCCATTTTTCAGCAACATCTTGCAGCGCCTCCATGGCTGGCGCCTGAAGGCCGGGGCAGCCGAGAAGAAGCGCGAGAGGAAGGCGGTCCTTGATGCCAACAAGAAGCTGCTGCTAGTGCTGGAGCCGGGCCTGAAGAGCTGTGTGGACAAGGTGAGATTGTGGACTGTGGCTGCTGTTATGTTTCTGGTGATGTTGTAGTTCTATACCTAATGTTTTAATTTTCTTTGTCATTGGTGTAGTTGGAGAAGTATGTGAAGAAGGCCAGCCTGCAACACGTGGTGGCAACCGCGCTGGACCCGAGGTTCCGCTTCCGCTTTTTTGAGCGGGTCCACAAGGTGAGGTGGGGGGATTGTTGCTTGGAGGGAAGGCTGGGTGGTGGTGGTGTTGTATCTGTCCCAAACTTTGTTTAAGAGTCAGAACGTGTATGCTTTGTTTGTAGTGTCATTTGATGTGTCGATTTAACAGTTTCTGAACCTGTTTTGTGCTCATCATTATATGCAGCTGCTCGGCATCAAGACCGTGGTGGAACTCGAGCTGAAAGTCATGGACTTCATGAAGCCGTACTTTGCAAGGTTGCAGGCCAAGAGGGAAGCTGAAGCAGCAGCAGCAGCAGAGGAGGCAGCAAGGGCTGCAGCAGAAGCAGCAAATGCAGCCGAGGATGACGTGGTGCCAGAGGATAAATCTGGCAGTGCAACCCCTGCTGCAGCCACATCAAGCAGCCAGCCACAAGACCTCAGTGGTCCTGCAGCAGCCGCCAAGCGTGGGCGGCAGAAGCGGCAGAAAGTGAGCATGCTAGAAGTGGCTTTGGAAGATCCAATGGAGGACATGTTCAAGGAGCCTGAGGTGGAGGAGAAGGCCATAGCACCAGACACGTTGGAAGAAGAGGTGGAGGCTTTCAAGAAGAACGCTAGGGGAGGACGGAAGATGAACGTTCTTAGATTCTACAAGGAGAAGCAGCAGCTGTATCCAACCTTTGCACTGTGTGCACTTGATGTTCTGGCCGTGCCAGCCACCAGCACTCCCAGCGAGAGAATGTTCTCCCTGGGGGACCGGGTGGTCACTGATTTCCGCCACTCTTTGTCGCAGATCACTGTGCAGGACCTGCTGTGTTTAAAGACATGGATAAACAACCCGGCACTGAAAGACTTCCCAGTCCATCCCTCGGGTACTGTATCTGAGGAGCTGGAAGAGGTGGAGCACAAGGAGAGGGCAGCCAGGAGGGCTGCTCGAAAAGCAGCAAAGACAGGGGGCCTAGCAGCAGCAGTTGTTGCAAACTCTGATGGTGATGGAGGAGAAGATGGAGAACAGGGAGAAGAGGCAGATAGCACAGACAGCGGGGAGGACAATGACAATGAGGAGGATGAGAATGACCATGAGGACGATGAAGAGGAGGATGCGGAGAAGGGTGATGATGTGGTAGAGATGTCGTAGACATGATATGTTGAAATGTGATTGCCAACAGTCTTTATTTCTAACGTCAAGTTCCTCATTTCTTTTCACTTTTCCATGTTCCCGTGCTCCGTTCTTGTCTTTCAGAAACAGTACCATGGAATGGAACAAGTGTTATCACAAATTGTGAAATGACTGTGTAATGGATTACACACAAGCTAGTGTATGAAGCAGATCTTAGGTTGTATAACTGGTACTGGAACACCCATGACTCAGTCATGGCTGAAAGAGGTAAAAGTGAAAGAGGTAAAAGAGGTGAAAGTGATTGTATGAACACATTGTGTTCTGGATGCAAATGCAGAAAACACATAGTTTGCACCATATGCCTCACACACAAAAACCATTGACACAAGGACTCGCGAGTCACAAGAAGGTGGACTCGCAAGTTTCAGGACTAGCGATTCTGGGCCCAGACTCGCGAGTCCGAGTCGACGCCCGCACGCGGACTCGCGAGTCCGAGTCCAGGCCCAGACTCAAACTCGTGACCCCAGTCCTTAGTCCAGAATCGCGATTCCGGACTCGTGAACAGGCTTAGGATCAGGACTGGGATCGGGACAGGGATCGGGACTGGGACGAGGATTGGGACCGGGACTGGGACCGGGACTGGGACCGGGACTAGGACCGGGACTGGGACCGGGACTCGGACCGGGCGTGGGACTGTACAGGGACCGGGACTGGTACCGGGACTCGGATCGGGACTGGGACGGGGACTGGGATCGGGACAGGGATCGTGTCTCGAATCTTAACTTGGATCAGGACTCTGATCGAGATTGGAATTGGGACTGGGATTGGGACTGGGATCGGGACTAGGATCGGGACTAGGATGAGGACTAGGATCGGGACTGGGATCAGGACAAGAATCGATACTAGGATTGGGACTAGGATCGAGACTCGGATTGGGACTAGGATCAGGACTAGGATCGGGACTGGGATCGGGACTGGGATCGACACTGGGATCAAGACTGGGATCGGGACAAGGCTCCGGGCTCCGATCGAGTCAGGGATCCGGAATGGGATCGCGGCTGGGATCGGGGCTAGGATCAGGACTAGGATCGGGACTGGGATGGGGACTGGGATCGGGACTAGGATAGGGACTAAGATTGGACTGGGATCGGCACTGGGATTGGGACATGGATCCGGTCAAGAATCGGGACCGGGACCGGGACAGGGATCGGGACTGGTATCGCGACTGAGATCAGGATTGGGATGAAGACTGGGATCAAGACTCGGATCGAGACTCACATCGGGACTGGGATCAGGACTGGAATCTGGACTAGGATCGGGACTGGGATCGGGACTAGGATCGGGACTCGGGTCGGGAATGGGATGAGGACTCGGATGGTGAGTGGGATCGGGACTGGGATTGGGACTGGGATTGGGACGGGGATCGGGACTTGGATTAGGACTGGGATCGGGACTAGGATCAGGACTGGGATCGGGACTGGGATCGGGGCTGGGATTGGGACAAGGATCGCGACTGGGATCGGGAGTGGGATCGGGACTGGGATCCAGACTGGGATCAAGACTAGGATCGAGATTGGGATTGGGACTGGGATGGGGACTGGGATCAGGACAGGGATCGGGACTGGGATCGGGACTGGGATCGGGACAGGGACGGGGACCAAGACTGGGATTGAGACTGAGATCGGGACACGGATCTACACAAGGATCGCGATTGGGATCGGGATTGGGATCGGGACTCGGATCGGGACTGGGATCGGAACTAGGATCTGGACGGGGATCGAGACTGGGATCGGGACTGGGATCGAGACTGGGATCGCGACTAGGATCGGGACTAGGATCGGGACTAGGATCGGGACTGGGATCGGGACTGGGATCCGGGCTGGGTTTGGGACTGGGATCATGACTGGGATCGGGACTGGGATCGGGACTAGCATCGAGACAGGTATCAGGACTCCGATCGGGACTGGGATCGGGACTGGGATCGGGATTGGGATCGGGACTAGGATCAGGAGTGGGATCGGGACAGAGATTGGGACTGGGACCGGGATGGGGATCGGGACTGGGACCGGGACTGGGACCGGGATTAGGACCGAGACTGGGACAGGGACTCGGACCGGGTGTGGGACCATACAGGGACCGGGACTGGTACCGGGACTCGGATCGGGACTGGGACGGGGACTGGGATCGGGACTGGGATCGGGACTTGGATCGGGACTGGGATCGTGTCTGGGATCTTAACTTGGATCGGGACTGTGATCGAGATTGGAATTGGGACTGGGATCGGGACTGGGATCGGGACTACGATCGGGACTAGGATCAGGACTAGGATCGGGACTAGGATCGGGACTAGGATCAGCACTCGGATTGGGACTAGGATCGGGACTGGGTTCGGGAATGGGATCAGGACTGGGATCGACACTGGGATCAAGACTGGGATCGGGACAAGGATCCGGGCTGGAATCAAGTCAGGGATCTGGAATGGGATGGCGGCTGGGATCGGGGCTAGGATCGGGACTAGGATCAAGACTGGGATCAGGACTGGGATCGGGACTAGGATCGCAACTGGGATTGGACTGGGATCGGCCCTTCGATCGGGACATGAATCCGGCCAAGACTCGGATCGAGACTCAGATCCGACTGGGATTGGACTGGGATCGGGACTGGGATCGCGACTGAGATCAGGATTGGGATGAAGACTGGGATCAAGACTCGGATCGAGACTCACATGGGGAGTGGGATCAGGACTGGGATCTGGAATAGGATTGGGACTGGGATCGGGACTAGGATCGGGACTCGGGTCGGGAATGGGATGAGGACTCGGATGGTGAGTGGGATCGGGACTGGGATTGGGACTGGGATTGGGACGAGGATCGGGACTGGGATCGGGACTGGGATCGGGACTGGGATCCGGACTAGGATCGGGACTGGGACCGGGACATGGACCGGGACCAAGGTCGTGACTGGGACCAAGACTGGGATCGGGACTGGGATTGGGACTGGGATCGGGATTGGGATCTAGACTGGGATCGGTACTAGGATCGGGATTGGGATCGGGTTTGGGATCGGGACTGGGATCAAGATTAGGATCGGGACTGGGATCGAGAATGGGAACAGGACTGGGATCGGGACTGGGATCGCGACTGGTATCGGGACTGGGATCGGGACTCAGATGAGGACTGGGATCGGGGCTGGGATCGGGAAAGGGATCATGACTGGGATCGGGCCTGGGATCGGGACTGGGATTGGGACACGGATCGGGAGTGGGACCGGGATTGGTACTTGGACTAGGACTGGGACTGGGACCGGGACTGGGACTGGGACTCGGAACGCGTGTGGGACCGTACAGGGACCGGGATTGGGATCGGGATTGGGACCGGGACTGGGATCGTGTCTGGGATCTGGACTTGGATCAACACTGTGGTCGAGATTGGTATCGGGACTGGGATCAAAAACTGGGATCGGGACTAGGATCGGGACTATGATCGGGACTAGGATCGGGACTAGGATCGGGACTAGGATCTAGACTAGGATCGGGACTAGGACTGGGACTGGGATTTGAACTAGGATCGGGAATGGGATCAGGAGTGTGTTCGGGACTGGGATGGACACTGGGATCGAGATTGGGATCGGGACTTAGATCCGCGCTGGGATCGAGGCTGGGATTTGGACAAGGATCGGGGCTGGGATCGGGGCTTGGATCGGGACTAGGATCGGGACTGGGATTGGGACTGGGATTGGACTGGGATCGAGACTGGGATTGGATTGGGATCAGGACTGGGATTGGGACATGGATCCGGTCTGGGATCGAGACTGGGATCGGGACTTGGATCAGGACTTGGATCGCGACTTGGATCAGGATTGGGATCAAGACTGGGATCAAGACTCGCATCGAGACTCGGATCGGGACTGGGACCAGGATTAGGATATGGACTGGGATCGGGACTGGGATCGGGACTCGGATCAGAACAGGGATCGAGACTGGGATCGGGACTAGGATCGGGAGAGGGATCGGGATAGGGACTGGGACTGGTACCGCGACTGGGACCGGGACAGGGACGAGACTGGGGCTGGGACTGGGACCGGGACGTGGATCCGGACTGGGATCGGGACAAGGATCCAGACAGGGATCGGGACTGGGATTGCGACTAGGATCGGGACTTGGATCGGGACTGGGTTTGGGACCGGGATTGGGACTGGGACTGGGACTAGGACTGGGACAGGGATTCGGTCTGGGACTGGGACCGGGACTTAGGTCGGGACTAGGATCGGGACTGGGATCGAGACTGGGATCGGGACTGTGATCGGGACTTGGATCTGGACTGGGATCGAGACTGGGATCGCGATTGGGATCGGGACTGGGATCGGGTCTGGGATCGAGACTGAGATCGGGACTAGGATTGGGACTAGGATCGAGACTGGGATTGGGACTCGGATCGGTACTGGGATCGGGACATGGATCGGGACTGGGACTGGGACTGGAACTGGGACTGGGATTGGGACAGGGACTAGGACTGGGACAGGGACCAGGACTGGGACGGGGACCGGAACTGGGATGAGGACCGGGACCGGGACTGGGACTTGGACTCGGACTGGGTCTGTGAATGGGACTGCGACTAGGACTTGGACAAGGACTGGGACTGGGTCGGGACCTGGGACTGGGACTCGGAATGGGACTGAGACTAGGTCTAGGACTGGGATTGGGAGGGGAACTGGGAGTTGGACAGGGACGGGGACTTGGATTGGGAGTGGGACTTGGACTGGGACTGGGACTGGGTCTGGGATCGGGACTAGGATCGGGACTAGGATCGAGACTGGGATCAGGACTAGGATCGGGACTAGGATCGGGACTAGGATCACGACGGGCATCGAGACTGGGGTTGGGATTGGTACCAGGACTGGGATCAGGACTGGGATCGGGACTGGGATCGGGACTGGGATCGGGACTGGGATCGGGACTAGGATCGGGACTGGGACCATGACTGGGATCAGGACTAGGATCGGGACTTGGATCGGGACGGGGATCGGCACAAGAATCGGGAGTGGGATCGAGACTGGGATCGGGACTTGGATGAGGATTATGATCGGGACATGGATTGTGATTGGGATCAAGAATGGGATGAGGACTGGGATCGAGACTAAGATTAGGACTGGGATCGGGATTGGGATTGGGACTGGGATCAAAATTGGACTCGGGACTAGGATCGGGACTGGGATCGAGACTGGGATTGGGACTGGGATCGGGACTGGGTTCCGGACTGGGATCACGACTGGGATTGGAATTGGGATTGGGACTGGGCTTCGGATTGGGATTGGGATTGGGATTGGGACTGGGACTGGGATTGCGATTGTGATTGGGATTGGGATTGGGATTGGGATTGGGACTGGGATTGGGATTGGGATTGGGATTGGGATTGAAATTGGGATTGAAATTGGGATTGGGATTGGGATTGGTATTGGGATTGGGATTGGGATTGGGATTGGGATTGGGA
>SZWC01000077.1:0-19266 GCA_023375785.1 Penium margaritaceum
TTACCATGTACACTCCCCCAATACACTTTACCCTTTTGGGGGGGGGGGGTCTCCAACTCCTATGTTGTCCCCCCCCTCCAAAGGGTAAAGTGTATTGGGGGATTGTCTATGGTAAGTCTATCTCATGGACACGTAAAATATACACTAAGTGTATTTTACACTTAGTGCATTCAAGTATCGCTTCTCTAATACACTCCCCAGCTACACCACCCTAATACACTCGCCACATCGGGGGGAAGGGGGGTGTCACCGACGATGGATTCTGTAGCAATGGCAAATGTATGCTTGTTTTGAAGGTTGTTTACTTTTGTATTCGGCAATACAGAAAGTAAATACCCAATTTACAGAGATAACCAATCAGAAAGTATGAAGGCATAAATACGTCTACTATACATCAACACTGCAATATCATATTATATTTTTTCCTAGTTAAATAATTAAACTAGTTTTAACAAGGCATAAGTATCAGATACATAGCTTTCCAAGTGAATGGAATATGAATACCCTTCTAGGCAACTTCATAAAAGTTTCCCTATAGTCCATACCTAGTACACTAGATGTGCTGTGTATGAAAAGCCCTTCATTAACCATACCTCGCACTTACACACACTTACATACACTTACATATACTTACACGCACTTACACGCACCTACAGGCACTTACACGTACTTACACACACTTACACGCACTTACACACAATTACACGCACTTATACGCACTTACATACACTTGCGTGCACTTATACACACTTATACACACTTACACGCACTTAGACACACCTACACACACTAACACACACTTTTTTGCACTTACACGCACTTACACTCCCTTACACGCACTTACACGCACTTACATGCACTTACACGCACATACACACACTTACACGCACTTACATAAACTAACACGCACTTCCATGAATTTACACGCACGTACGCACTCTTCCACGCACTTACACGTACCTACACACACTTACACGCACTTACACGCACTTACACGTACTTACACGCACTTACACCTACTTTGACGCACTTACACGTATTTACACGCACTTACACAAACTTACAGGCACTTACACACACTTATACACACTTACACGTGCTTACACAAACTTACACGTACTTACACACACTTACACGCTCTAACACGAACTTACAGGAACTTGTACGTACTTTCACGCACTTACATGTACTTACACGTACTTACACGCACTTACATGCATTAACACGTACTTACACGCACTTACACAAACTTACATGAACTTTCACGTACTTACACACACTTACACGAACATACACGTACTTACACGCACTTACACACACTTACATGCACTTACACGCACTTATACAAACATACACGCACTTACATGCACTTACACGTACTTACACGTACTAACACATACTTACACGCACTTGCACACAGCTACACATACTTACATGCACAAACACGCACTTACAGGCACTTACAGGCACTTACACGCACCTACAAGCACTTACACGTACTTACACACACTTACACGCACTTACACACACTTACACGCACTAACATGCACTTACACACACTTACATGCACTTACACAGACTTATACGTACTTACACGTACTAACACACACTTACACATACTAAGACACACTTATTTGCACTTACACGCACTTACACTCACTTACACGCACTTACACACACTTACACTTACACGCACATACACACACTTATACGCACTTACACAAACTAACACGTACTTCCATGAACTTACACACACTTACGTGCTCTTCCACGCACTTACACGTACTTACTCATTTACACGCACTTACACGTACTTACACATACGTACACGCACTTACACAAACTTACACGTACTTACATGCACTTACACGCAATTACACAAACTAACACGCACTTACATGGACTTAGACGCACATAGACTTGCTTGTACGGGCTAACACGTACTTCTACAAACTTACATGCACTAACACGAACTCACAAGAAGTTATACACACTTTCACGCACTTACACGCTCTTGTACGTACTTACACACACTTACACACATTAACACACACTTACACGCACTTAAACAAAGTTACACGCACTTTCATGTACTTACACACACTTACACAAACTTACACGCACTTACATGCACTTACACAAACTTACACACAATTACATGCACTTATAGGAACTTACACACACTTACACACACTTACACGCATTTACACGAACATACACGCACTTATGTGCACTTACACAAAGTTACTCGACTAACACACACTTGCACACACTTATACATACTTACACACACTAACACGCATTTACACTAACTTACACACACGTGCACGTACTTACACAAAATTGCACACACTTACGTGTACTTACACGCACTTACATGCACTTACACCTACTTACACGCACTTATACGCACTTACAAGTACTTACACACACTTACACAAACTTACACACACATACATGTACTTACACATACATAAACGAACTGACACGTATTTATACGCACTTACACGCACTTACACACAGTTACATACACTTCTCACACTTACATGCCCTTGCACGCACTTACACACACTTACACGCACTTACACCCACTTACACGCACTTACACACACTTACATGCACTTATGCACACACTTACATGCACTTACACGCACTTACACGCACTTACACGTACGTACACAAACTTACACGAACTTACATGCACTTACATGCACTTACATGCACGTACATGCACTTACACAAACTTACACGCACTTACACGCACTTACACGCACTTAAACAAACTTACACGCACTTACATGCACTTATACGTACTTACAAGCACATACATGAACTTACACGCACTAACACGTACTAACACGCACTTACATGTACTTACACAAAAAAACAGGCACTTGCATGCACTTACACGCACTTACACACACTTACACGCATGGACACGCACTAACACGCACTTACACATACTTACACACACGTCCACAAACTTACACGCACTTACATGCACCTACACGCACTTACATGCACTTACACGCACTTACATGCACTTACACGCAGTTACACGCAGTTACACTCACTTACACGGACTTACACAAACTTACACGCACGTACACGCACTTACACGCACTTACATGTGCCTACACGCAGTTACATGCACTTACACGTATTGACATGCACTGACACGTACTTACACGTACTTACACGTACTTACACGCACTTACACATACTTACACACACTTACACGCACTAACACACACTTACACGCACTTACACACACTTACATGCACTTACACAAACGTACTTAAAAGCACTTACACGTACTTACACACACTTACACTATAAAACGGGCACTTACATGCTCTTACACGTACTTACACGCACATACACGCACTTACACATACTAACACGCACTTACACATGTTTACATGCACTTACACGTACTAACACGCACTTACACGTACTTGCACACACTTACACATACATACACACACTTACACGTAATTACACGCACTTACACGCACTTACATGTACATACACGTACTTACATGCACTTGTACACACTTACATGTACTTACATGCACTTACTTGCACTTACACGCACTTACACACACTTACACGCACTTACACACACTTACACAAACTTACATGCACTTACATGCACTTAAACACACTTACACACACTTACACGTACTTTCAAGAACTTACACGTACCTAAACACACTTACACAAACTTACATGCACCTACACGCACTTACATGCACTTACACGTACTTACACACACTCACACGCACTTACACAAACTTACACAAACTTGCATGCACTTACACGCACTTACACGCACTTACACGCACTTTCACGCACTTACACGTACTTATCCACACTTACATAAACTTACAAGAACTTACACGCACTAACACACACCGATACACACTTACATGCACTTACACACACTTACATGCACTTACACATACTCACACGCACTCACACGTACTTACACGCATTTACATGCACTTACACGCACTTACATGCACTTACATGCACTTACATGCACTTACATGCACTTACACGCACTTACACGCAGTTACACACACTTACACACACTAACCAACACTAATACATACTTATACGCACTTACACAACTTATTCCCACTTACACGAATTTACACGCACTTACATGCACTTACAGGCACTAACATGCAATCACACCCACTTGCACGCACTTACACGCACCTACATGCACATACACGCACTTACACGCACTTACATGCACATACATGCACTTACACGCACTTACACGCACTTACACGTACTTACATGCAGTAACACGCACTTACACATACTTACACGTACTTACATACACTTACACGGACTTACACACACTTACACGCACTTAGACGCACTTACACTAACTTACACACACTTACATGCACTTACACGTACTTACACGCACTTACATGCAATAACACACATTTACACACACGTACACGCACTTACACGCACTAACATGCACTTATTCGCATTAACATGCACTTACACAAACTTACATGCACTTACACGCACTTATACGCACCTACAAGTACTTAACACACTTGCATGCACTTACACGCACTTACACACACTTACACGCACTTACATGCACTTACACGCACTTACATGTACTTACACGCACTTACACGTACTTACACACACTTTTACGTACTTACACAAACTTACACGTACTTACATGCACTTACACGCACTTACATGTACTTACACGTATTTACACGCACTAACACCCACTTACACATACGTACACACACTTACATGAACATACACACCCTTACATGCATTTACACGCACTTAAACACACTTACACACACTAACACGAACTTGCACACACTTACACGTACTTACACGAACCTACACGCACTTACACGTACGTACACAGACATACATGCTCCTACAAAATCTTACACATACGTACACACATCTACACGTACTGACATGCACTTACATGCTCTTACACACACTTACACGCACTTATACAAACGTATACACACTTATACGTATTTACACGTACTTACACGCACTTACAAACACTAGTACGCAGTTACACGCACTTACACATACTTAGATGCACTTATACGCACTTACACGCACTTACACACACTTACATGCACTTATACCCACCTACATACACTTACACTTACTTACACGCACTTATACCAACTTACACACACTTCCACGCATTTACACGTACTTACACACACTTACACGCACTTACACACACTTACATGTACTTACACACATTTACATGCACTTTCACTCACTTAGATGCACTTACACACACTTACACGGACTTAGACACACTTACACACACTTACACGCACTGACACACACTTATTTGCACTTACACGCACTTACACTTACTTAAACACACTTACGCGAACTCTCACACACCTACATGTACTTACACACACTTACACACACTTACATGTACTAACACGCACTTACACGCACTTACATGCTCTTACATGCACTTAAACGCACTTACACACACTTAAAAGAACTTACACATACAAACATGTACTTACACGCACCTACACACACTTACACATACATACACGCACTTACACGCACTTACACACACTTACACGCACTTATATGCACTTACACACACTTACACATACTAATATGCACTTGCTTGCACTTACACGCACTTACATGCACTTACATGTACTTAGAGGCACTTACACAAACTTACATGCACTTACATGCACTTACATGCACTTAAACACACTTACACATACTTACACGTACTTACATGAACTCACACGTACCTATACGCACTTACACACACTTACACGCGCGTACACGCACTTACATGCACTTACACGTACTTACACACACTTACACACACTTATACAAACTTACACGAACTTGCACGCACTTAAACGCACTTACATGCACTTAAACGCACTTACTCGTGCTTACCCACACTTACACAAACTTACAAGCACTTATACGCAGTGACACCTACCAACACGCACCCACACATACATACACACACTTACATGCTCTTACACGTACTTACACACACTTACATGCACTTACATGCACTTACATGCATTTACATAAACTTACACGCACTTACATGCACTTACACACACTTACACCCAATTACACACACTAACACGCACTAACACGCACTTACACATACTTACACGCACTTACACAACTCACACATACTTAAATGCATTTACACGCACTTAGACGTACTTACACACACTAATGCGCACTTACACGCACTTACACGCACTTATACGCACCTACTTGCACTTACACACACTTACACGCACTTACATGCACATACATGAACTTACACGCACTTTTACGTACTTACATGCACTAACACACACCTACACATACTTACACACACTTACACGTACTTACATGCACTTACACGCACTTACACACACTTACACGCACTTACATGTACTTACACGTATTTACACACACTTACATGCACTTACACGTACTTTCACGCAATTACACGCAGTTCCATGCACTTACACGCACTTACAGACACTTACACGTACTTACATGCACTTACACGCACTTACACAAACTTACATGCACTTACACGCATTTACACACAGTTACACGCCGTTACATGCACTTACACACACTTACATGCACCTACAAGTACCTACACGCACTTCTACGCACTTACACGCACTTACACGCACTTAACGTACTTACACACACTTATATGCACTTACACAAACTTACACATACTTACATGTACTTACACACCTTTATACGCACTAACACACACTTATTCACACTTACGCGCACTTACACTCACTTACACGCACTTACACATACTTACACACACTTACACACACATACACACACTTCCACGCACTTGCACAAACGTACACACACTTGCATGCACTAACACGCACTTCCATGAACTTACACGTACTTACGCGCTCTTCCACACACTTACACGCACTTACACGCACTAACATGCACTTACAGGTACTTACAAGCACTTATGCGCACTTTAACGTACTTCCATGTACTTACACGCACTTGCATGCACTTACACAAACTTACACGCACGTACACCTACTTTCACGCTTTTACACGCACTTACACAGACTTGCACGCACTTACACGCACATACACGCACTAACACAAACTTACAAAAACTTACACGCAATTTCACACACTTACACACACTTATACGCATTTACACACACTTACACGCATTAACATGCACTTACATGCACTTCCACAAACATGTACACACTTACATGCACTTACACACACTTTCACAAACTTACATGCACTTATACACACTTACACGAACTTACATACACTTACACGCACTTACACAAACTTACACGCACTTCCGCATACTTACACGCATTTACACAAACATACACGCACTTACTCGCACTTACATGCACTTACACAATCTTACACGCACTTACACATACTTACACGCACTTAAACGCACTGATATGCACTTACACACACTTACACACACTTACACGCACTTGTCGCACTTACATGCACTTGTACGCACTTACACGTACTTACACGCACTTACACACACTTACACGCACTTGCACACACTTACAAACACTTACACACACTTTCACAAACTTACACGCACTTACACGTACTCACACACACTTACACGAACTTACCCACACTTAGACATACTTACATGCACTTACACGCACACACACAAACTTACACACACTTACATGCAATTACACACACTTACACGTACTTACACGCACTTATACGCACTCACACGCACTTACACACACTTACACGCACTTACACGTACTTACATGCACTAACACGCACTTGCATATACTTAAATGCACTTAAACACACT
This sequence comes from Penium margaritaceum, assembly GCA_023375785.1. Classification (NCBI taxonomy): domain Eukaryota; kingdom Viridiplantae; phylum Streptophyta; class Zygnematophyceae; order Desmidiales; family Peniaceae; genus Penium; species Penium margaritaceum. Next base: position 7,895 of record SZWC01000077.1, read on the forward strand.
TACACACGCTTACACGTACTTACACGCACTTACACACACCTACACACACTTACACACACTCAAACCCACTTATACACACTTACATGCACTTACATGCACTCTTGCTCTTACAAGCACTTACATGCACTTACACAAACGTACACGTACTTACATGCACTTAAGCACACTTACACGTACTCACATGCACTTACACGAACTTACACGTACCTACACGCACTTACACGCACTAACACGCGCGTACACGCACTTACATGCACTTACACGCACTTACACGCACTTACACACACTTACACGAACTTGCACGCACTTACACACACTTACACACACTTACACGCACTTACACGCATTTACACGTACTTATCCGCACTTACAGGAACTTACAAGCACTTACACGCAATGACACACATTGACACGAACTTACACGCACTTATAGACACTTACACACACTTACACATACTTACACACACTTACATGCACTTTTACGCACTTACATGCACTCGCATGCACTTACACGTACTTACACGCACGTACACACACTTATACACACTTACACAAACTTACGCGTACTTACATGCAATTACACACACTTACACGCACTTACTCACATTTACACGCACTAACACGCACTTACACATACTCTCACACTCTTACACAAATGTGCACACACTTGTACGCATTTACACGCACTTACACATACTTACACGCACTTACACGCACTTACACGCATTTACATGAACTCACACGCACGAACACGTACTTACATGCATTTGCAGGTACTTAAACTCACTTACATGCACCTACACACTCCTACACGCCCCAATACAAACTTACACATATTTACTGACACTTACACGCATTTACATGCAATTACAAACACTTACACACACGTATACAAACTAACAGGAACCTACATGCACTTACACGTACTTACGTGCACTTCGCTACATACACTCACTTAGACGCACTTACACGCACTTACACGCACTTAAATGCAATTAGAAAAACTTACACGCACTTACACGCATTGACACACATTTATACACACTTAATCGTACTTACATGCACTTACACATACTTACACGCACATACACACAATTATACGCAAATACACACACTTACACACACTTCCATGCACTTAAACAAACTTAAATGTACTTACACGTACTTACATGCACTTACACACACCTACACGCACTTACACACACTTGCATACACTCACACACATTTACACGTACTTACACGCACTAACACGTACTTACACGCACTTACATGAACTTACACATACTTACACGCACTTACACAAACTTACACATACTTACTCACACTTACACGCACTTACACGCACTTACACAAAATTACACGCACTTACACGCACTTACACAAACTTACACGTACTTACTCACACTTACACAAACTTACACGCACTTACACGCACTTACATGCACTTACACACATTCACATACATGTACACACACTTATATGCACTTACACACACTTACACATACAAACATGCACTAACACACAGTTACACGTACTTACACACATTTGCACATACTTAAACGTACTTACACGCACTTACACACACTTCAACTGAACTTACAGGCACTTACACGCACCTACACGCACTTGCACGTACCTACACATAATTACACGCACCTACACGCAATTACACACAGTTACACGCACGTACACACACTTACACACACTTACACGCAATTACACAAACTTATACAAACGTATATGCACTTAAACTGAACTTACACACACTTACACGCACTTCCACGCACTTACACGCACTGACATGCACTTACATGTACTTACATGCACGTACAGACACTTACATGAACTTGAACTGCACTTACACGCACCTAGAGACACTTACACGCACCTAGACGCACTTACACGCACTTACACGAACTTATATTTACTTTCACGCACTAAAACGCACTTACACCCATTGACACGCACTTACACATACTTACATGCACTGACACGCACTCACACGCACTTATAGGCACTTACACGAACTTACACATACTTACACGCACTTACACAAACGTACATGTAGTTACACGCACTTACACAAAGTTACACACATTTACACGCACATACACACACTTATATGTACTTACACATACGTACACGTACTTATACGCACTTCCACACACTTACACACCCATACACAAACTTACACGTACTTACACGTACTTGCACACACTTACACACACTTGCACGCACCTACACATCCTACACGTACTTACACGCACTTACACGTACTTACACGCACTAACACGCACTTACACGCACTTACATGCACTTACTGGCACGTATACACACTTACACGAACTTACATAAACCTACATGCACTTACACGTACTTACATGTACTTACACGCACATACACGCCCTTACACACACTTACACTACATACACATACTTACACGCACTTACACAAATGTATACATACTTACACGCATTGGCATGCACTTACATGCACTTACACGAACTTCCATGTACTTACATGCACTTCCACATACTTACACGCACTTACACGCACTCGCATGTACTTACACATACTTACACAGAGTAACACGCACAAACACGCACTAACAGGCACTTACATGCACTTAAATACCCTTACACGTACTTACACAAACGCACACAAACTTACACGCACTTACACGCACTTAAACTAAACTTACATGCACTTACATGCATTTACACGTACTTGCACGCACTTACACACACTTACACATACCTACTCGCACTTACACATACGTACACGTACTTATACACACTTACACGCACTTACACACAATTACACATACTTACATACACTTACACGAATGGAAACACACTTACACGCACGTACAAAAACTTACACGCACTTACACGCACTTACACGTAGTTACACGCACTTATACGTATGTAAACGCACTTCCACGCACTTAAACGTACTTACATGCACATAAATGCACTTACACGCACTTACACATAGTTATACGTACTTACACAAACTCACACGTACCTACACGCACTTATATGAACATACACGCACTTACACTTACATGCACTTACACGCACTTACACACACTTACACACACTTATTCGCACTTACACGCACTAGCACGCACTTACCCACACTTATACGCACTTACATGCACTGACACGCACTTACCTACACTTACACAAATTTACACGCACTTACACACACTTACACACACGTATTCGCACTTACACGCACTTACACACACTTACCCGCACTTACACGCACTTACTCAAACTTACACGCACTTACACGTACTTACACGTACTTACACGCACTTACACGCACTTACATGCACTTACACACACTTACATGCACTTAGACGTACTTACACGCACTTACACGCACTTACACATACCTACATGCACTTACCCATACTTACACAAACTTATGCATACTTACACACATTTACATGCACTTACACGCACTTACAGACACTTACACACACTTCCACACACTAGAACCCACTAACACACACTTACACGCACCTAAATGCACTTACACATACTAACATGCACTTACACACACTTGCACGCACTTACACGCACTTACACGAACTTACATGTGCGCACTTACACGCACTTACATGCACTTACTCATACTTACACGCACTTACACGCACTTACATGCACTTACACACACTTACACGCATTAACATGCACTAACACGCACTTACACACACTTACATGTACTTACAAGCACTTAAATAGACTTAAACGAACTTACACGTACTTCAACTGAACTTATACTCACTTATACGCACTAAAACTGAAGTTACACGTACTTACACGCACTTACATGCACTTGCACGCACTTACACGCACTTATACATACCTACACGTACTTACATGCACGTACACGCACTAACACGCACTTACACGCACTTATACGAACTTACATTTACTTACACGCATTTACACACACTTACACGTACTGACATGCACTTACACAAACGTATATGCAATGACACACACTTACACGCACTTACACGCATATACACACACTTACATGCACTTACACACACTTGCACGCACTTTCACACACTTATAGGAACTTACACGCACATACACACACTTACACGCACTTACACACACTTACACGTACTTACACACAGTTACTCACACTTACAAGCACTTCCATGCACTTACACGTACTTGCACGTCCTTACATGTACTTTTACTTACTTACACACACTAACTTGGACTTACACGTACTTACACGTACTTACACGCACTCACACGCACTTACACGCACTTAAACACACTTACACAAACGTACACGTACTTACACACACTTAGACGCACTTACACGCACTTACATGCACTTACACGTACTTACATGCACTAACACGCACTTACATCCACTTACACATATTTACACGCACCTACACGCACTTACACACACATACACACACTTACAGGCACTAACATGTACTAACACACACTTACACGCCCTTACACACTTTTACACCCACGTACATGAACTTACATGAACTTACACGCACTTGTACTAAACATACACGCACGTACACGCACTTAAACTGATTTTACACGCACTTACACGCACTTACACACACTTACACACACTTACACACACTTACACGCACCTGCACGCACTTACACACACTTCCACGCACTTACATGCACTTACACGCACTAACACAAATGTACACTAACATATGTGCACTTAAACTAAACTTACACACACACACACGCACGTCATCAGACTTACACGCACTAACACCCACTTTCAAGTGCTTACATGCACTCCCACGCACTTACACGAACTTAAACCGCACTTACACATACTTCCACGCACTTACACACACTTACACGCACTTACACGTGCTCACATGCACTTACACGTACTTACACGAACTAAATTGCACTTACACGTACTTACACATACTTATACGTACTTACACGTACTTACACGCACTTACATGCACTTACACAAACGTACACGAACATACACATACTTACACGCACTTATACATACTTAAACATACTAACACAAACTTACGTGCACTTACACGCACTTACGCGTACTTGCATACACTTGAACACACTTATACACACTTATACACACTTACACACACTTACATGCACTAACACATACTTACTCACACTTATACGCACTTACACACACTCACACATGCTTACACGCACTTATACGCACTTGCACACACTTACACGTACCTACACGCACTTACCCGTACCTACACAAACTTACATGAACTTACACATGTTAACACGCACTTACACGCACTTACACACACTTACACGCACTTACATGCACTTACACGTACTCACATGCAGTTACATGCACTTACACTCACTTACACACACTTACACAAACTTGCACGCACATATACGCAATTACACACACTTTCACGTACTTACACGTACTTACATGCACTTACACGCACTTACACGCACTTACATGCCCTTACACACACTTACACGCAAGTACACGCACTTACACGAACGTGCACGCACTTACATACACACACGTACTTACATGCACTTACACGCACTTACATGCACTTACACACACATACACACACTTACACGCACCTACACGCACTTACTTGCACCTACATGCACTTACACACACTTACACGCACTTACACACACTTACACCTACTAACATGCACTAACACACACTTACACGCACGTACACGCACTTACACGCACTTAAACGAACTTACACACACTTACATGAACTTACACAAACTTACACCTACTTAAACTGAACTTCCACAAACTTACACACACTTAAACGGAACGTACACGCACTTACATGCACTTACACACACTTGCACCCACATACATATACTTACACGCACCTACACACACTTGCACACACTTATACACACTTACATGCACTTACATGCACTTACATGCAATTATACCAACCTACACAAACTTATACGCACTTAAATGGGTCTTACACGGACTTACACGCACTTTGACACACTTACACGCACTTACACACACTTACACGCACTTACACACACTTACACGTACTTACAAACACTTACACGCACTTACACAAACTAAACCGCACTTACACGCACTTACATGCACTTACACGCACTCACACGCACTGACACGAACTTATACTTACTTACACGCATTTACACGCACTTACACGCACTGACATGTGCTTACACATACTTACACATATTGACATGCACTTACACACACTTACACGCACATACACGCACTTACACGCACTTACATGCACTTATACGCACTTACACAAACGTACATGTACTTACACGCACTTACATAAACTTACACACGCTTACATGCACTTACACGCACTTATACACACTTACACACACATATACGTACTTACACATACTTACACACACTTACACGCACTTACACGCACTCACATGCACTTACACGCAATTACACAAATCTACACGCACTTACACAAACTTACATGCACTTTTATGAACTTACACGAACTTACACGTACTTACACGCACTTATACTGTTGGAAAAAGTATAAAAAGGGTATGCTCCAAAATGGCATAACGCAGAGGGCCAGGGGAGAGGCGCCACTCCCTCCCCTGACCCTCCGCCACCTATGCTATCCTACACTAAATCTTACATCTTCAGTTGGGTCAGGAGAGAGGGTCTACCCATGCCTCCCCTGCCCATTCATGTGTACCTGTTATTCGAAAGGATGATGATCACGAGCAAGATATATCACGGAGGATATTGCACTTGGCTTACGAGTGGCCTGGAGGCGGTAGCCTGAGCGGAGCTCTGGCAGGAGGCTGACGTGGCATCTCGAACAAGAGCTGATATGAGAGCCGAGTACCGGACCACTAGTCCATCGTGGAGCAGAAGGGAATCGGTGCGGACACATGGGGGGGGTTGTGGCATCGATAAAGCATCGATGACACAAAAGTCGAAGACCGTCCGATCGCAGATCGACGACGTACGACCTTTGAATAAACAGCATGGATCGAATCACATCGAAAGACAACAGAGAGCAGTACTATTCAAGAATACCGAAGACCCTGTGTGATCGGAACCTAAGCTCAACGACAGGTACAATATTGAAGACGGCACGTACCGACGGCAGACGGCAGAACCGCTGTTGCGGAGCGAGACGGATCAGAGGTGAAGGCGAGCGCAGCAGAATTTAAGTCAGTTCTAGATCCTCATTCTATAATTCTGTCAAGCACTAGACTTCAGTAGACTATGTACCCAGGAGTTAGTGAATTCTGATGAATGGAGTTCATGAAGTTCACTCCCTCTATCGCTGGTTGAGCAGATCTGGCTGTGAGCGCCTGTGTTGATCTGCTCTGGTTTAAGCGATTGGTTTTGCGCTGTCCATAGAAGTTCTTGTGGCATTCAACGATCTGACATTTTAACATATAGCTATTTGCACGTACTTACACACACTCACACGCACCTACATGCTCCTACACACACTTGCACACACTTACACGTACTTACACGCACTTACTCACACTTACACGCACTTACACACACTTATACGCACTTTCACGAACTTACACAAACCTACACACAGTTACACACACTTAAACGTACTTTCACATACATACACACACTTACACGCACTTACACTACATACATGCATTCACACGCACTTACAAAAACGTACATGCACTTCAACGCATTGGCATGCACTTACACGCACTTACACGAACGTGCACGTACTTACACGCACTTATACATGCTTACATGCACTTACACGCACTTACACATACTTACATGTACTTACACGTAGTTACAAGCACTTACTTGCACTTACTCGTACTTACACGTACTTACACGCACTTAAAGGTACTTACATGCACTTACACGTACTTACATGCACTTACACGTACTTACACGCACTTACACACACTTACACGTACTTACACGCACTTACATGTACTTAAACACACTTACATGCACTTACACACATTTACACGAACTTACACCTACTTAAACTGAACTTACACGCACTTACACGCACCTACACACAATTATGCGCATTTACACACACTTAGACAAACGTATAAATACTTATACGCACTTACGCAAACGTACACGCAGTTATACGCACTTACACATACTTACACGTGCTTATACACACTAACACGTACTTACACCCACTTACAGACTCTTACACATACTTACACGCACTTAAATGCACTTACACGCACTTACACGCACTCACATGTACTTACACAAACTTACACGCACTTACATGCACTTACACGTACATGCACGCACTGACAAGCACTTACACGCACTTACACACACTTAAACGCACTTTCACGCACTTATACGCACTTACACACACCTACACGCACTTACACGCACTTACACGTACTCACATGCACTTACATACACTTACATGTGCTTACACGCACTTACATGCACTTATACACACTTACACGTTGTAACACACACTAATACGTACTTACACGCACTTACAAGTACCTAAAAGCACTTACACGTACGAACACAAACTTACACAAACTTACACACACTTACACTCACTTAAACCAAATTTACACGCACTTACACAAACTTACATGTACTTGCACGCACTTACACACACTTACATGAACCTACACGTACTTACACACACTTACACACACTTACACACAATGACACGTACTTACATACACTTACACAAACGTACACGCACTTACACGCACTTACGCAAACTTACACGTACTTACACGCACTTACACGTAGTTACAAGCACATATACCCACTTAAACGCACTTCCATGCACTTAAACGTACTTACACGCACTTACACGCACTTCCACACACTTATACATACATACACGCACTTATACTTACATGCACTTACATGCACTTAGACGCACTTACCCACACTTACACGCACTTACACGCACTGACACGCACTTACACGCACTTACATGCACTTACACACACTCCACACACTTGCACAAACTTACATGCACTTACACACACTTACACGCACCTACACAAACTTACACACACTTACACGTACTTATACGCACTACCATGCACTTACACACACTTACACGATTTTACACGCACTTACATGCACTTACATGAGCTTATACGTACTTACACATACTTACATACACTTACCCATACTTACACGCACTTACACGAACTTACACGCACTTACACACACTTACACGTACTTACACGTACTTACACACACTTACACGCACTTACATACACTTATACACACTTACATGCACTTAGACACACTTACACACAATTACACGCACTTACGCCCACTTACACATACCTACATGCACTTACCCGCACGTACACAAACCTACACGCACTTACACGCATTGACACGCACTTACACACACTTACACGCACTTAGATGCACTTACAGATACTTAGACACACTTACACCCACCTTCACATGCTTACACGTACATAAATGCACTTACACACACTTGCATGCACTTACCCGCACTTACACGCACTTACATGTACTTACATATACTTACATGTACTTACACGTACTTACACACACTTACACACACTTACACACACTAAGATGCACTAACACGCACTTACACACACTTACACCTATTGGCACGTACTTACACACACTTATACAAACTTACTCGGACTTACACACACTTACACGCACTTACACACACTTACACATACTTACACACACTTACTTGCACTTGCAAGTACTTACACTTAGTTACACACACTTGCACACACTTACACGTAATTACACGTGCTTACATGTACCTACACGTACTTACACACACTAACTTGCACTTATACATACTTACACGTACTTACACACACTTACACACACTCACACACACTTACACGCACTTACACACACTTATACACACTTACACAAACTTACACGCACTTACGCGTACTTGTATGCACTTACACGTACTTACACACACTTACACACACTTACACGCACTAACACGCACTTACATGCACTTACACACACTTACAGGCACTTACACGCACTTACTAACACATACACACACTTATAGGCACTATTATGTACTAACACGCACTTACATGCACTTACAGGCACTTACACAAACTTACATGAATTTACACCCACTTAAACTTGACATACATGCACGTACACGCACTTAAACTGATTTTCCACGTACTTACATGCATTGACTCTCACTTGCACACACTTATACACACGTACACGCACCTGCACGCACTTACACGTACTTACAGGCACTTACATACACTTACACGCACTTACACGGACTTACACAAACTTACACGAACATACGCGCACTTAAATTGAACTCACACACACCTACAAGCACTTCCACACACTTACACGCACTTACACGCACTTACACATACTGACACATACTTCTACGCACTTACATGAACTTACATCGCACTTACACGCACTTCAATAAACTTACACACACTTACACGTACTTATACGTACTTACACACACTTATACACACTTACGTACACTCACACGTGCTTACATGCACTTATACGTACTTACACGCACTTACTTGCACTTACACGTACTTACACGTACTTACACGCACTTACACACACTTACACAAACGTACACGAACTTACACACACTTACACTCACTTATACGCACTTAAACGTACTAACATGCACTTACACACACTTACACACACTTACGCGCACTGACACACACTTGCACACACTAATACATACTTACATGCACTAACACGTACTTACACACACTTACACGCACTTACACATACTTACACATACTTACAGACACTTACACGTACGTACATGCACTTACCCGTACTTACACAAACGTACACAATCTAACACGTATTGACATGCACTTACACGCACTCACACATACTTACACGCACTTACATGCACTTACACGCACTTACATGCATTTATACGCGCTTACACTCACTTACACGCACTTACACAAACTTGTACGTACTTACACGCACTTACATGCACTTACACGCACTTAAACAAACTTAGACGGACTTACACCCACTTACACGTGCTTACATGTACTTAGACGTACTTACACGTTCTAACTTGCACTTACACGCAGTTACATGTCCTTACATGCACTTACACGCACTTACACGTACTTACATGCACTTACACACACTTACACGCACGTACAAGTACTTACACGAACGTACACACACTGACACACACACACACACACACACACACACACACTTACATGCACTTATACGCACTTACACGCACTTACACACACTTACATATACTTACAGGCACATACACGTACTTACATGCACTTACATGCACTTACACACACTTACACGCACTTACAC
>SZWC01000077.1:24986-116820 GCA_023375785.1 Penium margaritaceum
TACACGCACTTACACACACTTACACGCACTTACACGCACTTACATGCACTTACACGCACTTACACAAACTTACACACGCTTACATGCACTTACACGCACTTACACGCACTTACACACATGTACACGTACTTACACGCACTTACACGCACTTACACGCGCTTACACGCACTTACATGCACTTACACGCATTTACAAGAATTTACACGCACTTACACAAACCTATACGTACTTACATGCACTTACATGGACTTCCACGCACTTACACCTAGTTGCACGTACTTACACACACTTACACGCACCTACATGCTCCTACACAAACTTACACGCACTTACACGCACTTACACGCACTTACACGTACTTACACACACTTACACGCACTTACACGTACTTATACACAATTACATGAACTTACACAAACCTACACGCACTCACACATACTTACACATACTTACATGCACATACACACACTTAACTATACTTACACTACATACACGCACTTACACACACTTGCAGAAACGTACACGCACTTAAACGCATTGGCACGCACTTACACGCACTTCCATGAATGTGCACGTACTAACACACAGTTACACAGCCTTACACGCACTTATACACACTTACACGCACTTACACACACTTACAAGCCCTTACACGCACTTACACGTACTTACACGCACTTTCTTGTACTTGCAAGCACTTACACCCACTTGTACACACTTACACGCACTTACACGTACTTACATTTACTTACAGGTACTTACAAGCACTTACTTGCACTTACACATACTTACACGTACTTACACGTACTTACACGCACTTAAAGGTACTTACACGCACCTACACACACTTACATGCACTTATACACACTTACACACACTAACACGTACTAACACGTACTAACACACACTTACACACACTTAAACACACTAACATGCACTTACACAAACTTACACGAACTTACATGTACATAAACTGAACTTGCACATACTTACACGCATCTACACGCAATTACACGCACTTACACACACTTAGAAGGACGTACACGTACTTACACGCACTTATGAAAACTGATACACACTTATACGTACTTACACAGACTTACATCTGCTTCTACGCACTAACACATACGTACACGCACTTACACACACTTACACGCACTTATACGCACTAACATGCACTTACACGCACTTACACGCACTCACATGCATTTACACGAACTTACACGCACCTACACATACGGACACGTACATGCACGCACTTACACTTACACGCACAAACACGCACTTACACACATTTACACGCACTTACACGCACATACATGCACTTACACGCACTTACCTGCACTTGTACAAACTTGCACGCACTTACATGCACTGACTCGTACTTACACGCACTTACACACACTTACACGCACTTGCACGAACTTACACATACTTATACGCACTTACACGTACCTACACGTACCTACACGCACTTACACGTAATTACACGCACTTACATACACGTACACGCACTTACACGCAATTACACGCACTTACACACACTTACATGCACTTACACATACTAACACGCACGTACACGCACTTACACGTACGGACACGCACTTACACGTACTTACACGCACTTACATGCATTTATACACACTTATATGCACTTACACGTACTTACATGTACTTACAAACACTTACACGCGCTAACACGTACTAACACGCACTAATACGCACTTACATGCACTTAAACGCACTTCCACGTACTTACACGAACTTACACAAACTTACACGCACTTACACGTACTTAAACTGAAGTTATACGCACTTACACGTACTTACACGCACTTGCACGCACTTACACGCACTTACACCCACGTAAATGCACTTACACGTACTTCCACGCACTTACACACACTTAGACACATTCACACACAATTACACACACTTACATACACTTACACAAACGTACACGGACTTACACACAATTACGCAAACTTACATGCACTTACACGTACTTACACGCACTTATACGCACTTACACACACCTACACGCACTTACACGCACTTACACGCAGTTACATACACTTACACGCACTTACACGCAATTACATGTACTTACACGCACTTACATGCACTTACACTTACTAACACGCACTTACACGCACTTACACTCACTTACACGCACTTACATGCACTTACACGTACTTACACGTACTTACACGCACATAGCCGTACTTACACGCACTTACACGCACTTACACGCACTTACATGCATTTATACACACTTATACACACTTACACGTACTTACATGTACTTACACACACTTACACGCACTAACACGTACTAACACACACTAACACGCGCTTACATGCACTTGAACGCACTTACACGCACTTACACGAACTTATACGAACGTACACGCACTTACACGTACTTAAACTGAACTTGTACGCACTTACACGCATTTGTACACACTTATACGCACTTACACCCACCTACATGCACTTACACGCACTTCCAAGCACTTACACGCACTTACACGCATTCACACATAATTACACTCACTTACATACACTTACACGAACGTACACGGACTTACACACAATTACGCAAACTTACACGCATTTATACGCACTTACACGTACTTACGCAAAATTACACGCAGTTACACGCACTTACACAGTCTGGTTGTTCCATGTCAAGAAATGCTGCCACACCTGCCATTCCACGGCTTGGCCGGAGGTAGAGGATGTTGCCGAGCGCCGAGATGAGAGGTTCCGCACCTGCTCTTTCCAGCAGTTGATACTGTCGTCCGCGCTGGTTCGGTGCCAATGTAGTCTTGGCCGCGCCTTTCAGGGCTACCTGCCATGCCTTGTTGTAGAGGGAGTCCCCCATGTCCGCGCGGATTGCCTCCGGGAGCTTGTCCTGCAGGTGCGTAATGACACTACTAACCACATCCAGTAGCTGGTTCGCTTTGGGTTGATCTTCGCTATCTCCGGAGCTCTCTTCCGGGTAGGTCCGCGCACCTTCCATTATCGTTCCGTTGCTGAGTGCGGGATGTGGTGTACCGTGCGCCGGATTATCTTGCGAGGCTGGTGGGGAGGAAGAGTGCGCTGTTGGCGCAAAGGGGCGAGGCGGCGGTGGTACGCCTGCGGATGCGCTCAGTGCTGGCAATGCAGGGGGGTCTAGTGTTCGAGGTGCTCCTGGTGATGCTGCTGGGGCTGCTGCCGTAGGTGGTGCGGAGGAGCCCGGTACCGGAGTTGCTCCAGGTGAGACCGTTGATGCTACTGTTGTTGGGGGTGCAGAAGGGCCCGATGTCGGAGTTTCTCCAGGTGAGGCTGCCACTACTGTTGTCGAGGGTGCAGAGGGGCCCCGTGGAGCCACAGGTGTCCCAGGCAACGCGGAAGGGACTCGAGGAGCCGGAGATGTTCCACGTGGCGCGGAAGGGCCCCAGGGGGCCGGAGATGCCCCTGGTGACGCGGGATGGCCCAAGGTTGGAGGTGCTCCATGTGAAGCTGCTGCTGCTGCTACTGCTGCCGGGGGCGCGGAAGGGTCCCGGGGGGCCTAAGATGCCCCAGGTGAGGCTGCCGTCATGGGTGGTGCAGAGTGTCTCGTTCCGGCTATGGCTCGGTTTGTGGTCTGCCGCCGGATGTGTCGCCTTGCAATGCCACCACCCCCCCTGTTTGCATGCGCGAACTTCGCGTAGGAGGGACGAGCCATGGCAGAGGAAGTCCTGTGGTTTGCCCCCGAGCTGCGTGTGACGCAGCGAGTGAACTGAGTGCCAAAGGTGGGTGGTGTGAGAACCATGGAAAAGGGATCAGAGGACGGGCGAGCTGAAGTAAAAAGTGGAGTAAACGATCGAATGCCGGAGATAGAAATGAGACTGAGGATGCCAGCACCGAGCAAGAGCTAGTCGGCTGCTAGGAGCATGTCGTATGTGCAAACATCGCACACCTGCACAGTGTGCGGTGCATGCACGTTGGTGACGTGGATGGGAAGGGCCACGATCTGGCCGATGGGTGCATCGATGGCACCGGTGGATATGGAGAAGCGGAGCCAAGTAGGGGTGATGAGGTGGTCAAGTCGTAAGGTGCGGGCCATCCGCAACGCGATGGTGGTATGGGTGGCGCCGGTATCCATGATGGCCACAAATTTGTGGCCACAGACCCAGACGTGGCACCATGCCACGTGGACCTCAGCAGGTGCCATCGTACCGGGTACGAGCGGTGAAGGAGTCCACGTGCATGGCGCGCGGCAGGCATCCTCCCGGACGCGAGAGTGTACTGTAATGATGGCATGGGCCACCATGCAGACACCTGTATCGCGGGTGAAGGTGCAAGAGAGGTGGATGCCTGCGGGGGAGAGAGAGGGGTTAATGGAGGAGAAGAGGTTCTGGGGACGACCCGGAGACGTAGGTGAGTGGAGGAGGAAGTCAACCAGGGAAATGGGGTGATGTGTATCAAGGAGAGGGGAGGTAGAGGGCACGGGAGACAGCGTTGGAGGGGCGGTGACAACCGCCGCGGCAGAGGGAGTCCGACGTGACTGTGGCAGTGAAGAGCGGGAGGGGGGGGGGATGTGCCGAGATTTCCTTGCGTGTCCAACCGCGGAAGGTGGGATTGAAACGGCGGGCAAGCTGGAGCTCAGTGGGATGGAGAGCTGGAAGGGTGTCCGCGGTGCCAAAGGACTCGGCTGGTTCCAGCTCGGACAAGAGTTGGTACAGAGCCGTAGATTCGTCATTCGTGAATTCTTCAGCGACGCCCTCCCATTGAGGTTCAGTTTTAGCTGGAGAGGAGAGGAGCAGCTTTAGGGGGGTCCAGGAGGCTGTCCCACGGGTCCGCGGAGTCAGGCCAGTCCTCACGAGGGAGGCGGCTGAGAGCATCCGCGTTTCGGGTGGCGAGCGCGGGCTGGTACCTGATTTTCAAGTTATAGTCCTGCAGGAGGAGGGCTTATTTGGCCAAGAGGCCCTCATGGTTCTGTGTTGTGAGGAGCCATTCCAGTGTTTGCTGATTGGTCAGGAAAGTAAAAGGCTTGCCGTTTTTGATGTAGTCGCGGAAGTGTTGGAGTGCCCATAACACAGCCAAGCACTTGCCCTTCACTGGTGGGTAGTTCCGCTCACCGTTAGTGAGGGCGCGACTGGCGTATGCAATCAATCGTTGGACTGGTTTCTAGATTGACTGCAACAGTATGGCGCCGAGGCTGTCCCGGGACCAGTCAGTAGTGATGGAGAAGGGAAGGTTGAAATCAGGAAACTCAAGCATGGGCGCGATGACTAGGCAATGCTTGATTTCCGCACAGGCAGCGGCACACTCCGGCATCCATTCAAACGGGATGTCCTGATGAGTCATCTGTTGCAGTGGGCGGATGATGCGGGCGTGGTCGTGGACAAACTTGCGGTAGAAAGAGACAGCCGAGAAAGATTTTGACATGTCCCGCAGTAGTGGGTTGGCACCACTCCTGCACCGCCGCGATCTTTGCGGGACCGGTTTTGATGCCATCGGCACTCATGACGAACCCCAAAAATTCCATTTCCGCGATATTGATGGGACTTGAGCTTAGCAGCAACTTGGCGGCCTTGAGCTTGTGGTTAGCAGCACGAAGAGCCGAGAAGACGGCGGAGAGGGAAGAGAAGAAGTCTGCAAAACTGTGAGCCGCAACCATGATGTCGTCAATGTAGCAGCTCACATTGGGGATGCCGCGAAGAGTGGAATCCACGACGCGCTGGAATGTGGCGCTAGCATTGCAAAGACCGAAGGGCATACGGGTAAAGGCGTATGCCCCTCCAGAGTCCCTCGGGAGTGACGAAAGCTTTCTTGACAATGGAATCCGGGTGCATGGGGACAGCGTGGAAGGCTGCCTTGACATCGAGTTTTGCGAACCATCCATGCCCCTACTGGCGCTCCTGGATATCGACAATCAGCGGCATGGGATATGCGTCTTCTTTCGTGACGCGGTTGAGGTTGCAGAAGTCCACACAGAAGCATTTGGATCCGTCTAGTTTGCCGACATTGACCAGATTGGCACGCCAGGGGCTGACAATGGGGACTTTTACGCCCTGCGCCTTCAATTATGCGAGGCCTTAAATGATGATCTGTTCTTGGTCAGGGAGGATCCGGAAAACATCCTCTTTGACCGCGGCAGCCGCGCCGGTATTGATCACATGGAAGGTGTTGACTAATCCCAAGTTTGTCGCCGCGCCGGCAAAGATGTCGGCAAAGGAGTCCAGCAGGTCCCAGATCCTGCTTCTGGGCCGGTGAGGGGCGAGGATGAAGAATGTGGTCCCATCGTGGGGGTGGGGATGGCCATTGGTCGCGGATGGGGTAGAAGTCATCGTCGTCATCCACGGGGAGGCCTTGGCTAAATGCCTGCTAACTTTACTGCCACAGCTCCAAAAGGCTGGCATGCACCACTGGTTCCACATGGTCCGCGGAGAGTTGACGCCACTTTCCAACAGAACCTCTTCTACATCAAGGGCGACATCCGCGGGGGCTTGGCTGTTGGGGGAACACAGGTGTGCATCTTCATGCGCCGCATCTGATAAGCAAAAGGTTGAGGCACAGGTCACCGGCACCGTGACTCGATCTCCCACAGTAATGAGGGCGTATTCCCTCGTACCGGTGGCGGAGGTCAGTTGCATGACCCCGAGGGAGAACAGGAGGTTGCCTCGCCGTGGAAGGAGATAATCCATGCCCAAGAGGACATCGTAAGTCCAGGCCTGTGTGAGTTGGACATCCACTGGTTTGTGAAGAGAACCTTGGTAGAACCTCCACCACAACTTGTCGGGTGTTCTGAGTGCCGTGTGGCGGAGTGGTACAGGTGAGGGAGATGCCGACGGTCGGGAGGCGATGATTGGCTCGGGTGAACTCTTCTCTGAGCCACGGAGCCATTTCAGGATGAAATCAAAGGAAATTGATGATGTTTACAGAGGCGATGGGAGTGGTGAAGAGTTTATCCACCAGATGTGTGGTCTCTGCCGCAAGGACGAGAGTATTGTGGGGTACCGACGAGGTATTGGCGGAAGCTGGAAGTTTCGTAGGTGCGGGATCCGTAGTTCGTCGCTTCTCTGGAGGTCGCACAGAACGGGCAGTGACGGCCTCCTGCAGTCGGGCCTCAGCAGCTTCTGCCCGTCGCCGCAGGTCACTCTGGAGCTGTGCAGCTTCCTGCAGTTCCTATCCACATAGCTTGAGCGGACGAGCTTGTGTAATGAGCTTTGTTTCCTTAGGCGTAAATGTTACCTCTGTGGTCTCATCGTCCGTCATGGGCAATCCCAGTTTTACGTTGCGGGCACCGACTGCGGGGTTTGGTGGTGGTTTTGGCAAGATACCCTGGCCTGTCCCTTGGGTCGCTTGGTCTTGTCCGGTGAGGGGCGGGTGCGGTTGCTATTGCTACTGCTGTTGCTGCCGCTAATGCTGTTGTTGCTGACCCGGCCACGTCTGGTTATAGTACTGCTGCCACTACTGGACCATAGGGTCCTGGGAGACTGGGTCAGGGCGCGGAGTTGCTTGTCGCTTACGAGGGCAATCTCAAGCAATGTGTTATAGGCTCTAGCATGTATAACAGGCTTTTGGTTTCTGCTCTTGCGGAGGCAGAATGTGTGGAGGGGAGGGTACGTGGGTCTCACTGCCCTGGTATTGTCAGGTAGACCGCTGTCTGATGAAGATGGAGGTGGCGTCCCGCACCGCGTCTTGGAGGGAATGGTAATGGTCAGCAATCATGAGGCTGCTGATCTCATCAAGAAGTGCGCGGATAAGATTCTGCAGCAGGATCCACTGCGGCAGGCCTTCTCCTTGCGGACTCTTGGCCACTGAGGCCCAGGTCAGGAACTGGTCCAAGAATCTGCGGATATCATCATCCTTGCGCATGACCTCCTTCTCAATCTTCCTCAGTGCTTCTTCCTTGGTGAGGGGCTTGAAGCCCTTGATGAGGGCATTGCCAAAGTCCTCAAAAGATGGAAAAGGCGTCCGCGCATTATAGTAATCTGCGGCAGCCCCCTGGATGTGAAGACCGCAGTGGCGAGACAGAGGTCGGGTGGAATTCGGCCGATGCTAGCATAGAGGGTAATTTGTTTGAGCCAGACCCAGGGATCCTCCTCCGGGGCACCCTTGAAGGAGTCCAACCGCGGGATGTTGGCGGGTTGAGAATGGATGTATTGTAGCCAGGGAACGGTGCTACGGTTAGTCGTCAACGTAGTCACAGCATGTGGGGGCAGAATGGTCGCAAATGGGATTGCGGAGTATCCTGGTTGAGGATTTAGCATCTGTGACTGCCCCGCGGACATGGGAAAGCGCGGTTGCATGGATGGGGGAAGCATGTACCAAGAAGAAGGTGCCGGTGCAGTAGCGGTGTAAGGTGTGGAGAAGAATGCCATCCCAGGGGGCAGAGTCTGGATCCCGGGCGCCGATGGCATCACCTGGGACACCCAATATGCCTGGTTGGCCGGAATCGAGGCCGTGGAATAGGGCTGAGCCGCTGATCCCATATTGGCATTCAAGGCTGCTCCTACCCCCGCAGAATATTGTGTCCCATGTATCTGCTGTGGCGGCAGGTGTAACTGTCCCTGCATGATCGGTGGCGGTTGAGGCATTGGCGGCGGTGCTCCCGCAGGTACTACTCCAACCAGATGCTAGTGGGGAATTTGCTGATGAGCAATCACTGGTGGCTGCAGCGGTACACCGACTATGAGCGTAGGCAGCATCATCCCCACCTGTGTCATGTCCACGGATTGCTGGTGCTGCGTTGCCCATAGGGGCGGAGTGGTAGCAGAAGGCTGGATCATGGTGTTTATTTGCTCCATACCCCCAAAGCGTCTGCTGCTGATGGGTTGATGGTTGAGTCCCCACTGGTCGTGCTTGCGCTGGGACTCCATGGTAGGTAACGCGCGCACCCTGAGTCCCTGGCTGCGTCATCCCCGCAGGGGACTGGACCGACACCCCTACTTGCAGCACGGGCTGCCCAGGTTGTTGGGTCGCTAGTCCCGGTGCCGGCAGTGCTCCCGCTTGCATCGCACTGGTTACTGCCTGGGATGGGTACACCTGCTGCTGCGATGGCGCTCTTGGTATGCCGTGTGAGGGTACTCCCATCAATGGTGTGCCCATGCTCAGCTGGGGGGGCTCTGCTGCAACGCTGGGCCGGACGCGTAGGACAGCGGCGGCAATCTTGCCTGGCCGACTCCTAGAGACTGCTGTAGTAAGTGTATCAGCGGTTGAGAGGGTGCGACGGATTCCACCATCGTCGTTTCCACAGGCGCGAAAGGCTGATTCGCCGGTGGCTGGTTTACCAAGAACCGCGCGGATCCCGGTGTTTTTGAGGACACCGACATCCCATGCAGCTCGCCTCCTGGGTGGAGCACTGGTGGGATCACCTGCTCCTGCTGCAATTCCGTCACAGGTGGTCCCATTTTCATACCTTCTGGAACCGTCCCCGCCACCTGCCACGGCGGGTTGGAGTCCAGAGGTATCCCGAGCGCGGGAGCCAGTGGTCCCGTCTGCTGCAAGGCCGTCATTGGCTGATGGTCGTTCACTGTTGGGTTGCCTCCGCTTCCTCATGGTTCTGTAGCAACATTTGCGGATGTGCTGTCGGGGATGCGTGGTATGCCGCTATACTGCCAGCCACCACCGGCTGTTGCCCGCCACGACACTGGTAGACCAATCGGCGAAAGGCTTCAAGTCCTCCACCATCGGAGTGTTGCTCTGATGATGGTTGGGGGTCGGAAAACCACAGTAGTATAGAAACCGCGGCCTCCTGTCCCTCCAACTTGGGCTGAGATTGGTTGGGTCCACGGCTGCCATGGTCGGAGACTATCTCCACTTCCACATGGTCGCCCAGAGCGTCCATGATGCGACGCCAGTGTAGCTACTCTAGCCACTTGTTCACCTGACGATGTTGGACTAGTGGATCAGCGCCTGGTGAGGAGCTGACTGGGGTGCGGGACAGCACAGGCGAGGAATTCTGGATGTCCTCGTAGCTGGTGGCTCGGCGCGGAAAGAAGCACCGTACGGATGATTGCTGCTGCCGTCTCCTGCAATCTTGATACACAAAGCTTGCTGCCGACATCAATGACTGGTCTGAAGGTCACGCGCAGTTCCGCTGAACAAAGAGCAAGGAACTGTCCACGCTCAATGCACCATGACATTGATCCCCCCAATTTTGCCGCACCCTTGATTTTTCCACGCAGACCTGATGCCGCACTATCCGCGGATCATGCACTTCTTACCACCAGTACATCTCAAGTTGGGTGTACAGCGGAATCACAAGACCCCAACCCCTAGCTACCAACAATTCCGTGGACCAAAGGTCTGAATCTCTGCGCACAAACCTCACCGATGAATGACACTCCGCAGTCCTCTCCTTGCCACACTTGAGCCGCCACCGCGTGGCTCCCAGCTCCTCTCCACGGAACCCTCGTTCCGCGGATGTGTGCAAGCGAAGGCACCGCCTGCAGCTCACTTCACTCGGACTTTCGGCTCTTTACACACGGAATTGTGCAGTCCGCAGACAGGACTCCAAGGGTTATGGAAGGCACAGGGATAGTGGGATAGTGAACACCGAGAATGGTTGAATCTCTTAGATGAACTTGGCAGAGTACATGAATGCAGAGTATTGCTCAGGGAGGCATGCAAGAGTGAGCTACCGTTGTGCTAGTGCCCTATGTGTCTTATCTACTTGGGACTCCGCAGTGTGTCCACACACCGTCGGTCTCATCCCTCACAAGCTATTTGCCTTCCCTTCTACGTGGACTCCACGCGGTGTGACTATACCCCGTGGGTATCTTCCTCAAACAAAGCATATCCTTTACTCATGATCTTCTTCATCCGCGGCTTGTGCACGCGGTCTTCGTAATCTTCCTTGAACCTTCGCCTTCCGCGATGCGTCTTTAGAGGTTCCTCCGTGATTGATGCGTGGACCTTCATATTGATTGGGTGCTTCTCCTCTGATTGTGCGGTCCCTCTGCTCACTTGTCTGTGCCTTGTCAGTGATCGCGGATTTTGCCGCGGTTTGACTTTGTTCTCTTTGTACCGCGGATTTCTCACCACTTCCTCCCGCCTTTTTCCTCCTCCTCTTCATGCGCTTGGCTGTAGGGAATTATCGCAGACACCATGCCCCTAGATTCTGCGCTACCCTTCGCTTAACCGCGTCCGCGGGTGCCACCGTTCTGTTCACGGATCTCAGCCTGCCCAAGTCCTCCCTGTGGATAGGCTTTCTCCGATGAGGTGCAACAGAAGTGAGCGTGGCAGTACCTACACCGACTTACCCATACTTATGCAAACTTACACGTACTTACACGCACTGACACGCACTTACATGCACTTAAACGCACTTACCCGCACTTACACAAACTTACACGTACTTACACGCACTAACACACACTGACACGCACTTACACGTACTTACACACTCGTACACGCACGTACACACATATACATACACTAACACCTACTTACACACACTTACACGTATTTACACACACTTACACGCACTTACACGCACTTAACGCACTTACACCTACTTACACGCACTTACACACACTTACACGCACTAACACCCACTTATACCTATTCTACGCACTTATATGCACTTACACGCACTTACACGTACTTACACAAACTTACATGTACTTACACGCACTTACACACAGTTACACGCACTTACACGCACTTACATGCACTTACACGTACTTACACATGTTTTCACGCACTTAAACAAACTAATACGCACTTACACATACTTACACCTGCTTGCACGCACTTACGCACACTTACACATACTTACACACACTTCCACATACGTACACGCACTTAAACGCACCTACACACACTTAAACACACTTACACGCACTTACACGCAATTACATGCAGTTATACAAACTTTCACGTACATACACACACCTACACGTACCTACATGCACTTACACGCACTTACACGCACTTACACACACTTATGCACACTTAAACACACTTACGCACACTTACAAGCACTTATATGCACTTACATGAACTTACACGTACCTAAATGCACTTACATGCACTTACACACACTTACACACACTTACAAACACTTACACACACTTCACAAACTTACACGTACTTACAGGCACTTACACGCACTTACATGCTCTTACATGCACTTCCAGGTACTTACACACACTTCCACTCACTTCCACGCACTTACGCGTACTTACACGCACTTACACGCACTTACACGTACTTAAACGCACTTACACACACTTACACATACTTACACGCACTTACACGCACTTACACGTACTTACATGCACTTACATACACTTACACAAACTCACATGCACTTACACGTACTTACACGTATTTACACAAACTTACACGCACATACACACACTTACACGCACTTGCACGCACTTAGACACACTTACACGCACTTACCCGCACTTGCAAAAAGTTACACGTACATACACGTACTGACATGCACTTACACGCAGGTACATGCACATATACGTACTTACACACACATACACGCACTTAAACGCACTTACACGCACATTCATGCACTTACACGCATTTATACGCACTTACACGCACTTATTCGTACTTACACAAACTTACACACACTTACACGCACTGACACGCATTTACACGTACTTACACGCACTTACACGCACTTACCTGCACTTACACGCACTTGCACGAATGTACACGCACTTACACGCACTTACACGTACTTACACACACTTCCATAATTCCACGCACTTACACATACTTACACGCACTTACACGCACTTACACGCACAAAAACACACTTACACAAACTTATACGCACTTGCACGCACTTACAAAAACCTACACGTACTTACATGCACTTACACACACTTACATGTACTTACCAGCACTTACATGTACTTACACCAACTTACACGCACTTACATGTACTTACACGCACCTACACGCACTTACCTCCACTTACACAAAGTCACACGCACTTATCTGCACTAACACACACTTCCACGCACTTACACGCACTTACTCACACTTACATAAACTCACACGCACTTACACGCACTGACACACACTGACACATACGTATACGCACTTACACATACTTACACACACTTATACGTACTTACACACACTTACACACACTTACACCTACTTACACGCACTTACACGTGTTTATACACATACTGACACACACTTATACGCACTTAATCGTAGGTTCATGTACTTACACACACTTACACGCACTTACATATACTTACATGCACTTCCACGCACATACTCGTACTTATACGCACTTACACGCACTTAAGCAAACTTACACTCACTAACACACACTTTCAAGTAGTTACACGCACTTACACACACTTACATGTACGAACACATACTTACACATACATACACGTACTTACAGACACTTTCAGGCACTTACACGTACTTCCACGCACTTACACGCACTTACTCGCACTTGCACACTTACACGCACTGACACACACTTACACGCAGTTACATACACTTATACGTACTTACACCACTTACACACACTTACACGAACTTTCACGCACCTACATGTAGGTATACGCACTTACACGCACTTACATGTACATACACGCACTTACACGCACTTACACGTACTTACACACACTTACACGTACGTACACACACTTACATGCACTTACACCCACTTACACGTACTTTCACAAACATACACGCACTTACACGCACTTACACACACTTACACACACTAGCATGCACTTCCACACACTTCCATGTACGTCCACACACCACCACGCACTTACACGCACTTACACTCACTTACACGAACTTACATGCACATACACGCACTTACACGCACTAACACCCTACATGCACTTTCACGCCATTACATGTACTGACACGTACTTACACACACTTACACAAACTAACACGCACTAACATGCACTTATACGCACTTACACACACATACACGTACGTACACGCACTTACACGCACTTACACGCACATACACGCACTTACACGCACCTACAGATACATACACACACTTACACGCACTTATCCGCACTTACAAAAATGTACACACATACACACGTACAGACATACACTTCCATGCGCTTACACGCACTAACACACGCTTACACGCACTTACACATACTTACACGCACTTAGACACACTTCCACGCACTTACACACACTTACACACACTTACACGCACTTACATGCATCTACACGCACTTATCCGCACTTACACAAACTTACACGCACTTACACGCTCTGACACGCACTTACACGCACTTACACGTACTTACCCCCACTTACACAAACTTACACGCATTTACACACTCTGACACACACTGACACGCACTTATATGCACTTACACACAGTGACACATACTTACACAAACTTACACGTACTTTCACCTACTTACAAACACTTCAAGGCACTTACATGCACTTAAACGCACTTACACGCATATACACACACTTATACACACTTACACGTACTAATACCCACTTCTACACACTTACACGCACTTACATGCACTTCCACATACTTACACAAACTTACATACACTAACAAGCACTTACACGCAGTTACACGCACTTACACGCACTTACATGCACTAACACGCACTTACACATACTTACACGCACTTACACAAACTTACATGCACTTACACGCACTTTCACGCACTTACCCGCACTTACACAAACTTACAAGTACATACACATACTGACACGCACATACACACACTTACACGCACATACACGCACTAACACACACTTACACATACTTACACGTACTTACATGCACTTATGCGCACTTACACGCACTAACACGCACTTACACGCACTTACCCGCACTTACACAAACTTACACTCACTTACACAACTGAAATCTATTTACATGTACGTATACACACTTACACACACTTGCATGCACTTACACGCACTTGCACAAACTTACACGCAATTACACGCACTTACATGCACTTACACGCACTTCCATACTTCCACACACTTACACGCACTCACACGTACTTACACGCACATACACACTTACACTACCTTACTCGTACTTACACACACATATACACACTTTCACGCACTTACACACACTTACACGCACTTTTACAAACGTTCACGCACGTATACGCACTTAAACACACTTACACGTACTTACCAACACTTACATGTACTTACACCCACTTACAAGTACTTTCACGCACTTACACACACCTACACGCACTTATCCGCACAAACATGAAGTTGCACGTACTTACACGTACCAGCACACACATACACGTACTTACACGCACTTACACACACTTACACGTACTTACACCTACTTACATGTACTTACACATGTTTAAACACACACTTATACGCACTTACGTACACTTAATCACACTTACACGCACTAACACGCACCAACACGCACGTAACCGTACTTACACAAACTTACAGGCACTTAGATGCACTGCTACCCACTTACACGCACGTACACACACTTACACGTAATAACACATACTAACACGAACTTACAAGCACTTACACACACTTACACACACTTACACACACTTTCAAGCACTTACACACACTTACACACACTTACACACACTTACACGTACTTACACTAACTTACACGCACTTACACGCACTTACACGCACTAACACACACTTACATGCTCTTCAACGCACTTAGTCCTACTTCTATACACTTCCACGCACTTACACACACTTACATGCACTTACACGCACTGACATGAACTTACACACACTTACACGCACTTACACGCTACACGCACCTACACGCAGTTACATGAACTTACACGCACTCACACACACTTACACAAACTTACATGCACTTACACGCACTCATCTGCACTTACACAAACTTACACGCACATACACATACTTACACGCACTTAGGTCCACTTCCACGTACTTACACATACTTACAATTACTTACACGCACTTACCCACACTTACACGAACATTTACATACTTACACGTAGTGACACATACTTACACATACTTACATGTACTTACTCCCACTGACACAAACTTACACGCACTTACACACACTGACACACACTGTCAAGCACTTACATGCACTTACACACACTTACACGCACTGACACACACTTACACGCACGTACACCTACTTAAACATACTTACACGTACTTACATGCACTTAAACGCACTTACATGCACATACACACACTTATACGCACTTGCACACACTTACACGCACTTCCACACACTTACATGCACTAACACATACTTACACATACTTATACGCACTTACACAAACGTACACGCACTTACATGTACTTACACACACTCACCCGTACTTACACAAATGTACACGCACATACACGTACTGACATGCACTTACACGCACGTACACGCACATACACGTACTTATGCACACTTACACGCATTTACACGTAGTTACATGCACCTACATGCATTTACACGTACTTACCCGCACTTATACAAACTTACACACACTTACACGCACTGACACGCATTTACACGTAATTACATGCACTTACACGCACTTACATACACTTACACGCACTTGCACAAACTTACACGTACTTACTCGCACTTACATGGTCTTACACGTACTTCCATACTTCCATGCACTTAGACGCACTTACGCGCACTTACATGCACTTAAGCGCACTTACACACACTTATACAAACTTACACGCACTTAAACGCACGTATACGCACTTACACGCCCTTACATGCACTTACACGCACTTACACAAACGTACACGCACTTACAGGCACTTACGCATACTTACATGTACTTACCAGCACTTACATGTACTTACACCCACTTACACGCACTTACACGCACCTACACGCACTTACCTGCACTTACACAAAGGTACACGTACTTACACGCAGTGACACACACTTAATAAACACTTACACGCACTTACTCGCACTTAGACAACGTACATGCACTTAAACGTACTAACACACACAGATACACACTCACACGCACTTTCATACACTTACACGCACTTACAAACACTTACACACACTTACACCTACTTACACATAGTTACACGCGTTTATACATGCACTTACATACACTTACATGCACTTAATTGCACTTCCACCCACTTACACGCACTTACACGCTCTTATTTGCACTTATACACACTTACACGAAGTTACACGTACTTATACCTACATACACGCAGTTACACGCTCTTACACGTACTTACATACACTAACACACACTTACACATACTTGCACACACTTAAACGAGCTTACACGCACTTACACGCACTTACATGCACTTCCACACACTTAACCGTACTTACACGCACTTGTACGAACTTACACGCACTTACACGCACTTACACGCACTAACACTTACTTACATGTACTTACACAAACTTACACGTACTTATAGCACTTACACGAACTTACACGCACTTACACGCACTTAGACACACTTACACATACTTACACGCACTTACATGCACTGGACGCACTTACACATACTTCAACACACTTCCACGCACTTCCACGCACTTACACGGACTAACACGCTACACTCACTCACACGCACTTACATGCATTTACACGCACTTACACACACTTACACAAACGTACACATACTTACGCGCACTTATATTCACTTACACGCACGTACATGTACTTACACACATTTACATGCACTTACACACACTCACACACACTAACACGCACTTACACACACTTACACGTACTTATCCGCACTTACACAAACTTACACGCACATACACATACTGAAACGTACTTACACGCTCCTACACGCACTTACACATACTTATACACACTTACACATACTTTCACGCACTTAGACGCACTTCCACACATTTACACACACTTACACGCACTTACATGCACTTACATGCACCTACACACACTTACCCGCACTTACACAAACTTACACACACTTACACCTATTGGCACGTACTTACACACACTTACACGCACTTACCCCCACTTACACGATCTTAATCGCACTTACAGGCACTGACACACACTGACACGTACTTACACGCACTTACACACACTTACACGCACTTACACATACTTGCACGCACTTAAACGCACTAACACGAACTTACACACACTTACACGCACTTACATGCAATTACACGCAGTTACCTGCACTTACATATACAAACACGGACTTACACATACTTATACGTACTTATACAAACATACACACACTTAAATGCACTTACACTCACTTCCACGCACTTACACGCAGTTACATGCACTTGCACGCACTTACACATACTTATATGCACTTACATGCACTTACACGCATTTACACACACTTACACGCACTTCTACGCACTTACACGAACTTACACAAACTTTCAAGTACCTACAGGCACCTACAGGCACTTACATTTGTTTATACGCACTTACACTGACTTACACGTACTTATACGCACTTACACACACTTACACGCACTTACACGTATTTACACGCACTTACACGTATTTATACACACTTACACACACTTGCACAAACGTACACGCACTTACACGCACTTACACGCACTTACATGCACTTTCATGCACTCCATGCACTTACACGTACTTCAACACACTTCCATGCACTTACACATACTTATACGCACTTATACGCACTTACATGCACTTGCACGCACTTACACGTAAGTATATGCACTTACACGCAGTTACACGCATTTACACGCACTTACACGCACTTATACACACTTACACACACTTACATGAACTTTCACGCACCTACACGCACCTACAGGCACTTACATGTACTTATACACACTTACAGCAACTTACACGTACTTATACGCACTTACACAAACTTACACACACTTACACGCACTTACATACACTTACACGCACTTATCTGCACTTACACAAACTTATACGCACATACATGTACTGACACGCACTTAAACGTGCTTAAACATACTTACACACACTTACAGGCACTTACACGTACTTGCACGCACTTATACGCACTTTTACGCACTTACACGCACTTACACGCACTTATACGCACCTATATGCACTTGCCAGCACTTACACAAACTTATACGCACTTACACGCACTGACACGCACTGATACACACTGACACGCACTTACACGCACTTACACACACTTACACGTACTTACACACACTTACACGTATGTACACCTACTTACACGCACTTACACGCACTCACATACACTTAAATGCACTTACACGCACATGCACACACTTATTTGCACTTAGACGTACTTACACGCACTTCCACGCACTTACACGTACTTATACGCACTTCCACATACTTACACAAACTTACATGCACTTACACACAATTACACGCAGTTACACACACTGACACGTACTTACACGCACTTACATGCACTAACAGGCACTTACACATACTTGCAAGCACTTACACAAACTTACACGCACTTACACGCACTTACACGCATTTCCACGCACTTACACACACTTACATGCACTTACACGTACATGCACACACTCACACGTACTTACACGTACTTACACGCACTTACACGTACTTACACGTAGGTATATGCACTTACACGCACTTACACAAACTTTCACACACCTACACGCACCTATGCACACCTACACGCACTTACACGTAATTACATGCACTTACACGCATTTACACGCACTTACACACACTTAGACGCACTTACACGCACTTACATGCACTTTCACGCACTTACATGTAGTTACACGCACTTCAAGGAACTCACAAGCACTTACACGTACTTACACACACTTACACGCACTTACACCTACTTACACAAACTTACACACACTTACACGCACTTACATGCACTTCCACGCACTTACATGCACTTTTACACACTTCCACACACTTAGATGCACTAACACGTACTTACACGCACTTACACGCACTTACACGCACTTATACGTACTTACACGCACTTACACGTACTTACACGCACTTACACGCACTTACACACACTTACACAAACTTACACGCACTTACACGCACTTACACGCACTAACACACACATATCAGTGTTACCGTCGGGGTCCGTTGTATGGGCAATACAGCGACATCGGTACATCGGTTTACATCAATGTAGCATCGATGTCGTTGTTTCACCTGGTCAGTTTCGAGAGCGTGCGAGCACAAGTGCTCCACTGTTCGGACGACCGTTGAACGACCACCGACAATTTACCTCCGCGGCATGTCGACGGCCATTGATGCGCCAACGCTTATCGATGTGGCAGTCCACCGTGTTGTTGAAATGGTTCATGAAAGTTAAGGAAAGAAAGGACCTACTTCTCTCGCATACTGTCATGTCAGAAACCGTTGAAGAATGAATTATACATACAAGCACGTTCAACTTCGCGCCCATTCTATTGAAGCTACGGGTATGAAAGCTCCTTTGTTTCAAATTTTCAAAGAACGATTTTTTAAACACGTGCACAACATGTTCGACTCCTATACGTGTTGAGAAAATAACATGATATGAAAAGTACCCCCCCTTACAAGAGTCAAAATGTTGGGGTCTTTCCTTCATGCGCCGTCAATCGGCGGATATCTCCATTATTTGTGAACAAAGTTCTTTTTTTCATGGATCCATCCAAAACACTCATGGAAGATATTCCATTGGCACCGCATTCTTTGTTCCCGTCATTCTTGGGCCACGGTGTACACACACGGTGTGTGGATGATATTGGTTGGAGATTTACTTCATAAACATTGCTTTGAGAAATCTGGAAGTCATGCTTTGAACGTTTTCCACATGGTTTTGCTCAAGTTTGGCGCACGTTTAGAACATACATGCTTTTGACATTTCAGAAGGACTCACACACGTGGACGATGCTTCTGCACCAAACACGTCATTGGCCAAACCCACATACAGATCCTTCTACGGTGGCTGAATCGTGCCATCCGACCTTGTCAGTTTCTTCAAACTACCGATTGCACCACTGTTGGGTTGTTCGAACCACCGCCGGTTCGAACGACCACTGGTTCAATTGAAGCACTGTTGGTTTCAAATCCCGCCAGTTCAAACCAAATTCTGAAACAGCCGTTGATTCCCATCGACTGCTNGTTTGGCGCACGTTTAGAACATACATGCTTTTGACATTTCAGAAGGACTCACACACGTGGACGATGCTTCTGCACCAAACACGTCATTGGCCAAACCCACATACAGATCCTTCTACGGTGGCTGAATCGTGCCATCCGACCTTGTCAGTTTCTTCAAACTACCGATTGCACCACTGTTGGGTTGTTCGAACCACCGCCGGTTCGAACGACCACTGGTTCAATTGAAGCACTGTTGGTTTCAAATCCCGCCAGTTCAAACCAAATTCTGAAACAGCCGTTGATTCCCATCGACTGCTCGTGCGAATCACCGGCTACAATGCGATAGCGACTCCAACGATCAGGCGGGTGTCCGTTCAGCCTAGTAGGGCTGGCAAATCGACGGCCACGTCGAGGCACAAGCCACCAAGCTATTAGCTGATGGCTGCAGTGCCTTAGACGTGAACGTCATAGGTCCACTTCGTGGGCCACTAGCCCCTGAACCCTGATGCAATGGCCTGCACGGGTAGTACCTCTGCTGCACCTTCTTCCTCTGCAACACAGGCAACTACATGCGAGGTCCCAATTTTGAACCCGCGGAAGGGTCCAGTTTGCAAGGGCGACTTTCTAACCCTTGCACTCTCGCGCCACTTGAACAAATGGCCTACTGCAACAAAGAAAGCAGGCTTTCAGTGTGGCTCCTGCGGCTCCAAACTTCCAAGGACCTGTGATCGCATAAGGGATCACTTTGGCGAAGCGAACGCCAATGTTGCCAAGTGCCCAAACCCCCCGCCACTGGCACGTGACGCTCTTGGCTTGGAGCGGGCTCCAGTACCAACAGGGGAATGGCGCCCCTACAGCGCGTGGCTGTACAACGGCAAGGGCGAGTCATGGGGTACGCAGGACAAGCCAGTTTTGTGGATTCGGCTGTGGGAAGACAGAGAAAAAGCTACAGAGCGGGAGAGGGCAAACATTGCAACAGTTGACTCCGAGGAGGAGGCTGAAGCAGCTCGACAGGCCACAGCCACCCGCCTAGCAGCCGAGACCGCCATGGGCATTCTCAGAAGCATGCCCATTGTGGATGTTAACCGCATGGCGGGCATGAGACAAGGCAGCATGGACAGGTTCACTGCGCAGGCCAACAACGAAAAATGCCAACTTTCCATTGTGAAGCTTATGGCAATCGGCGCGCTTCCAATCTCCTTCTGCAAGCAGAGTGTGATGATGGAGGTCGTCCGCAACGCTAAGCACACGACACCGGCATTCCGCCTACCCCACAGGGACAAGGTGGTGGGGGTCCTGCTGCCACGGCTGGACAAGGAACTGGAGGCTATGGACGAGCCACTGAAGCAGTAGTGGCAGATTTATGGGTGTTCTGTGGCAGTGGATGAGTGGGCCGACGAGCAGTCGCGGCCAATCTATAATGCCATGGCGGTGAACATTCAGGGGTCATGCCACGTGTTCTCACGTGATGCTAGTGGCATTGTGCGGAATGCAAACCACATGGCGGCGATGATTGAAGCTGCCATTGTGGAGGTGGGAGAGGGCAACATCGTTGGGGTTATCTGTGACAACACGAACGTGAACAAGAGGGCCTTTGAGGACCTCAAGGAGAAGTACCTCCGCCTCTTCTTCCAGGGCTGCTGCGCTCACAACATCGACCTCGTTATGAAGGACATCGGCAAGACGGATTGGGGTGTAGCAGTTCTGTCAACGGCCGAGAAGCTGGTGACCTTCTTCTGCAATAATGACATGCCGCGGACATGGCTGAAGCAGGAGAGTGGCGGACGGGTGCTGCTGCCCAAGTGTGACACGCGGTTTGCAACGGCGCACATCGTTGTTCAGCGCTTGCTGGACATGCGCCCATTCCTGCTGAAGATGGTGAATAGCAGTGAATGGAAGAGCATGGGTGAGCATCGTGAGGCAGGGTTCCAGGGCCGTAAGAAGGTGGTACGGTCCTTGGTACGCAGGCGGGTATTTTGGGTGCAGCTGAGGGAAATGCGTGACCTGCTTGCTCCTCTTGTTCACGTTCTCTGCATTGCAGACCACCCGGGGAAGGGCGTTGCTGACATCTATGAGGGACTACTTGATTGCATGGAGAAGCTGCGCAGTCTCGCAGAGCCAGGATGCAACAACAAGCCTGCACGTGTCGGCCACGCCCATGTGCAGTTTGCCATGGGCCGCCTGTCTGCTAGGTGGAAATCTGACATGGCATGCCCTTTTTATGCCGCAGCCCGTCGTCTGCACCCCTCGCACTTCGGGAACACTCTCAGTGGGGATGCAGAGACCATGACTGCTTGGTCGGTCGTCGTGGATGCACTTGTCCCCAAGGCCGACCATGACGCCATCCAAAGCCAGATCCGTGCCTTCTAGAACGGTCAAACCGCTGTGGAGGTGGATCCATAGAAGACTCCCAAGGCAAACACTTGTGCCAAAGGAGCAGTGCTGAAGGTGAGCACTGGTCTGTTGCCTGCTCAAAAGTGGCACGAGTTGTACCTCGGTGCCATGCCTCAGTTGTGCAAGCTGGCCATGCGGCTGTTGACTCAGCCATGCTCTTCGTCCGAGTGTGAGCGTGCTTTCAGTGTGCACGAGCTCATCCATACGGCACGCCGCAACCGGCTGAGTGTGAGCACAATTGAACTGCTGGTGCGCTGCAATGTCCGTCTGCGCAAGCAGTACAAGTGCCGCAGCAAGCACAGGGCGACAGACTTTAACTAGCTGCAGGACAAGGAGGACTCGGACAGTGAAGATGATGGCGAGCTAACTGAGCTCACCAACATTCCGGAGGAGGAGGAGGGTGAGGAAGGGATGGGAGTGGAGGAAGACGAGGAGGAGGGGGAGGAGGATGAGGAGGAAGAAGAGGGCAATGGGAATGAGGAGGCGGCTAGCAGCCAGGATTCAGCTCCAGGAACAGAAGCAGAAGACAGCCCAAGCTATGCCCGCCCAATCCGTAGCCGCGAAGCAGTGGAGGCTCTGATTGTGCAGCTTGCAACAGGTCAGGCTGCTGCTACAACAGTAACCGGCACGGCTCGGACTGCAGCCCGTGCTCGTGCAGCACCTGCTGAGCGAGCAGATGGTGCTGAGGATGCAAATGCAGGAGGAGGATCATCTGTGACAGCAGCCCAGGAGTCTAGGACTGCTACTGGAACTGCCGCCTGCAACACGAGGCTCAGCAGGAAGGTGATGACTGGCGGTTCTGGCACTGCTGGTGGTGCTAGTGGTGCTGGAGTTGGTGGCGGTGCAGGTGGTGCTGGCGGTGCTCGCGGTGCAAGTGGTGCTGGCGCAAGCGGAGGCAAGCAGAGGAAGCGCAAGGGAACAGCATAACTTTCATGTTGTGTTTTACAGGTTGAGCATCCCACTTATCATGGGATGCAATGTGCCTTCTTTAATGGTTGCACATGATGACGATGGTCCTTTTATGATGGGTAGGCATGGCATTATGTGCTCTCCAATGGCTCGGATGTTTGGGAACCTGCTAAAACTTGCATGCCAAAATTGGATGATGATATCTTCCATGCTGCAATTGACGATTGTATTGTTACATTTGCTTTATTTCCATGCTGACATGAGTTTTCTGCAGTTGGCACTAGACACATGAGGAGCTCAATCATGGACCAGGAATGTGGTGCTCTGTTCAAATGTAGACTTGGTGCAAATGGATATAGCTACACCCAAGTAGATGTATCTATGGCCAATTTTCCACTATGTCACCAGATGAGATAAAAGTTCTTCCATGATCAAGGACAAAAACAGCAGTTAGAAAACTGTTCAAAGTGACCAGCAGAAGTTCAGCTGCAATTTGGCCAAGCAGATGCTGTGAATTTGCCTCTTCATAGGCAGTGTACATCGATGTAGGAATGGCATGATACATTGATACATCGATGTTAGCATCGATGTACCGATGTTCGGGGTCTTCATGGCAACACTAACACATATACACACTTACACGCACTTACATGCACTTACACACACTTAGACAAACTTACATGCACTTACACGCACTTACACGCACTTACACCCACTTACACGCACTTACACACACTTACATGTACCTACACATACGTACATAAACTTGAACACACTTAAACCTACTTACACGCACTCACATGCACTCATATGCACTTACACATACATACACGCACTTAAACAAACTTACACGCACTTACACACACTTACGCACACTTACACACACTTACACATACTTATACACACTTACACGCACTTACACGCCATTACACGCACCTTCACGCACTTACACGTACTTACACACACTTACACGTACTTACACGCACTTTCACACACTTACACGCACCTACACACACTTACACACACTTATATGCACTTACACATACTTACAGACACTTACACGCACTTACACACACTTACACGCAGTGACACACTCTTACACATACTTACATGCAGTTACACAAACTTACACGTACGTACACGCACTTACACACACTTACACGTACTTACACGCACTTACACATACTTACACGTACTTAAACAAACTTACACGCATTTACACGCATTTACACGCACTTACACGTACTTACAGGCACTTACATGTACTTCCACGTACTTACACGAACGTACATGCACTTCCACGCACTTACACCCAATTTCACACACTTATACATACTTACATGCACTTACATAAACTTACACACACTTACAAAAACTTACACGCACTTACATGCACTTATACGCACTAACATGCACTTGCACACACCTACATGCACTTACATGTACTTACACGTACTTACACACACCTACACACACTTACAAGCACTTATACGTACTTACACATCCTTACACAAACTTTGACTCACCTGCACGCACCTACACGCACTTACACACACTTACATGCACCTACACGTACTTACATGCACTTAAGGGCACTTACACGCACTTACACATACTTACACGCACTCACACGCACTTGAACACACTTACATGAACTTACACGCACTTACACGCACTTACACATACTTACACCTACTTACACACACTTGCACAAACTTACACGCACTTACACGTACTTACATGCACTTACAGGATTTCACGCACACTTTAATGCACTTACACGCACTTACACACACTTACACGCACTTCCACGCACCTCAATGTACTTACACGCACTTACATGACTTGCACACACTTACACGTACTTACATGCACTTACCCACACTTACACGAATGTACACGCACTTACACCCACTTATGCGAACTTACACGTACTTATAGGTACTTACACGTACTTACACGCACTTACACGTACTTACATGCACTTATACGCACTTACACGTAATTACACATACGTCCACACACTTACACAAACTTAAACACACTTACACGCACTTTTATGCACTTCCACGCACTTATATACACTTACACGCACTTACACGCACTTACATGCACTTACACGCACTTACGTGCACTTACACGCACTTACAGGAACTTTCACCCACTAACACGTACTTACAGGCACTTACACGGACTTACACGCACTTACACGCACTTACACGCACTTACACGCACTCATACTCACTTACACATACTTATAGGAACTTATACTCACATACACAGACTTACACGCACTTACACAAACTTACATGCTCTTATACGCACTTGTACATACTTACATGTACGTACACGCACTTACACGCACTAACACGCACTTACATGCACTTAAACGCACTTACACGCACATACAGGAACTTTCACGCACCTACATGTACCTACACGCACCTAAACGCACTTACACGTACTTACACACACATACACGTACTTACACACACATACACGCACTTGCATGCACTTGCACGCACTTACATGTACTTAGACACACTTTAACAAACTTACACGCACTTACATGCACTTACATGCACTTACACACACTTACACATACTTACACACACTTACACAAACTTACACATACTTACACGCACTTACAAACACTTACACGCACTTACACGCACTTACATGAACGTATACGCACTTACACGCACTTACATGCACTTACATGCACTTCCACGTACTTACACATACTTCCACGCACTTCCACACACTTAGACGCACTGACACGCACTTACACGCACTTACATGCACTTACATGTACTTACACACACTTACACGTACTTACACGTACTTGTACACACTTATACATACTTACACGCACTTACACGCACTTACACACATTTACACACACTTACACAAACATATAAGTACTTACACGCACTTGAATGCACTTACATGCATATACTCACACTTACACACACTTAGACATACTTACACGCACTTACATGCACTTACACATACTTACACACACTTACCCGTACTTACACAAACTTACATGCACATAAACATACTGACACGTACTTACAAGCGCTTACACACACTTACACACACTTTTACGCAATTGCACGTACTTACGCGTAGTTAGAGACACTTCCACGCACTAACATGCACTCATACGCACTTACACGCACTTACACACACTTACACGCACTTACACGCACTTACACAAACTTACACACAATTACACGTACTTACATAAAATTGAACGCACTTAAACGCACTTACACGCACTTACATGCATTTACACTTACGCATTCATACACACACTTACACAAAATAACATGCACTTACACACACTTACGTGCACTTACATGTACTTACACGCACTTACACGCACTTAAACGTACTTACATGCCATTACACGTACTTGCACGCATTTACGCGCACTTACATGCACTTATACGCACTTACACGTACTTTCACACACTTAGACACACCTACACCTACTTACACGCACTTACATGCACTTACACACACTTACACAAACAAACATGTACTTACGCAGACTTACACACACTTACATGCACTTACAGGTACTTATACGCACTTACACGAGCTTACATGCACTTACACGCACTTTCACACACTTCCATGTACCTACACGCACTTACAGGCACTTACATGCACTCACACACACGTATACGCACTTACAAGCAGTTACAGGCACTTACACACACTTACACACACTTACACACTTACACACACTTACACACACTTACAAACACTTACACACACTTACACGTACTTACATGCACTTCCACACACTAACACACACCTACACGCACCTACATGCACTGACGTGGACTTACACGTACTTATATGCACTTACACGTACTTATACGCACTTACACACACTTACACGCACTTACACGCACTTACATGCACTTACAGGCACTTACAAGCACTTATGGTTACTTCCACATACTTATACAAACGTACACATACTTACACGCACTTACAATTACTTACACGCACGTATATGCACGTATCACACTTACATGCACTTACACACACTTACACGTACTTACAAGAACTTACATGCACTCACACGCAATTACACGTACTTATACACACGTATACAAACGTACACTCACTTACGTGAACTTACACACACTTACACGCACTTACACATACTTACATGCACGTTTACATTCTTTTACACACTTACACGCACTTACATGTACTTATACGCACTTACATACACTTATATGCACTTACACACACTTACACGAACTAACACGCACATACACATACTTACACGCACCTACACACACTTACACACACATTCACACACTTACACACACTTACACACACTTACACGCACTTACAATTACTTACACTTACTTACACGTACTTTCACGCGCTTACACGCCCTTACACGCACTTATGCATACTTCCATGCACTTACAGAAACGTTTATGTACATACACGCACTTACACGCATTTACACGCACTTATGCACACCTACATGCACTTACACGTACTTACACGCAGTTATACAAACTTACACGCACTTACGCGAACTTATACACACTTACACACTTACACGCACTTACACACAGTTATCTGCACTTACACCAACGTACACGTTCTTACGCGGACTTACACGCACATGTACGCACTTACACGCACTTACACGCACTTTTACACACTTTTACGTACTAACACGCACTTACACACACTTACACATACTTACATGCACTTACACGTACTTCAAGCACTTGAACAAACTTACACGCACTTACACGTATTTACACGTAGTTACACACACACACTTACATGCAGTTACACGCACTTACACGCACTTACACGTACTTACAAACAGTTACTTGCACTTACACAAACTTATACACACTTACACGCATTGACACACATTTATACACACTGACACGCACTTACACGCACTAACACATACTTGTACGAACTTACACGCACTTATACACACTTACATGCACTTACATGCCCTTCCACACTTCCACGCACTTACAAGCACATACACGTACTTACACACACTTACACGCACTTACACACACTTAGACAAACTTACACGTACGTACACGTACTTATACGCACTTACACGCACTTACACGCACTCGCACGCACTTACACGCACTTACACGAACTTATACATACTTACATGCACTTACACACACTTACACGCACTTACACGCACTAACACGTACTTACACAAACTTACACGCATTTACACGCATTTACACATACCTACACATACTTACCCGCACTGATACAATGTTACACACACTTACACGCACTAACACGTACTTACACGCACTTACACGCACTGACACGTATTGACACGCACTTACATACACTTACCCACACTTACACACACTTACAAACACTTACACACATTTACACTCACTTACACGCACTTATACGCACTTACACGCACTTACATGCACTTACACATACTAACACGTACATACACGCACATACATGCACTTCGACATACTTACACGTACGTACAGGCACTTACACATACTTACATGAACTTAGACGCACTTGCAAGCACTTAGAGGCACTTACACGCACTTATACGCACTTACATGCACTAACAAGAACTTATACGTACTTGCACGCACTTTGACAAACTTACACACACTTACACGCCCTTACATACACTTACACACAGTTACACGCACTTGCACGCACTTGCACATATTTACACGTACTTACATGCACTTACATGCACTTACACGTACTTACATGCACTTACACACACTTATACGCACTTACACGCACTTACACAAACTTTCACGTACCTACACACACCTAGACGCACTTACACGCACTTACAAACACTTACACGCACTTACACACACTTACACCAACTTGCACACATTTACATGCACTTATACACACTTAAACAAACTTACACATACTTACGCACACTTACACACACTTACATGCACTTACACACACTTACGCAATATTACACACACTTACACGCTCTTACATGCACTTACACGAACTCTCGCGCACTTACACGCACTTACACATACTTACACGCACTTACATACACTTCCACGCACTTACATGCACTTATACACACATACACCACTTGCACGCACTTACATCCAATTACACGCACTTACACACACCTACACGCACTTACATACACTTTCACACACTTCCACCCACCTACACGCAATTGTATGCACTTACGTGCACTTACACACACTTACACGCATTTACACGCACTTACACGCACTAATAAGTACTTACACACACTTACATGCACTTACACACACGTACATGCACTTTCACACACTTAGACACACCTACACGTACTTATATGCATGTACGTGCACTTATATGCACTTACATGCACTTACATGCAATTCTTGATGCCCCCAATTTTGGCGCGTATAATTTTACTTCCGCGCTCTCTGACTCCGCGTCTGGTTTGCTCCGCGATCTTGCCGTTCCGCGATTCAGGGTAGCACCCGCTGGTTACTTCTCCGCTAGCTCTCCTGATCTTCCGCGGATGCTTCACACCTTTTGGGTTCTAGCCGTGGGTAGTGCTCCGCGACTCCCTCCTTGCCAACACGAGAGTCCGCCACCTCGTGGCCTCTGACTCCTCTTCCCGCGGAACCCCGTTTTGCGGCCGTGTGCAAGGCCGCGGAGTTGCCAACAGCACGCTTCACCCAACTTGTGTTACCTGGTGATGACAGCACTCAGTGGGATCTTTAAATGTTCTCAGGAGGGTGGATTGAGCAGTATGCTCCGCACACATCCGCAGGGCAAGTATTCGTCCTCCGCGAAACAATTCCGCGGAGAGAAGGTCTGAAACTTCCTCCGCGGAGAGCAAGTCTGAAACTTCCTCCACTGGTGCGGATCTTAGCGGATGAAGCCTGGGTGTGAATCACGCTAACACTCGCGTGGATTAATCAGATGGATGGAGACAATCAAGTTCCGCATAAGTCAGGATTCTCAGGCTCATGAGGGGAGATAGGCTTGCATTGGGCAAAAGATGAGCATCTCTCATCATCAGTTGGATCTCTGATTCCAATTGTTCCTCCGCTAGGCTACTACTTTATATCTACCAAAAGCTAGTCCTCTTCAGACTTCCTTCCCTCTTTCCCCTATCTTGGACTCCGCACGGCGCGCTACACGCACCGCAGGTCTTGTCCCACACACACACACACTTTACTACCACATTTCATGTGCTATTATTACATCTTCCTCTAATCCGCGGCTTGGGCGCTTGCAGTCTTGTGTTCTTCCTTGAATCTTCGTCTTTGCGCGGTGCGTCCCCCCGGTCTCCTCCATGATTACCGCTGCTCCCTTGAGCCCTCATTGGTCAGGCTCCTGCCTGACCTCTGGTCATGGCGTCGTGTGTTTCCGCACGTCCGGCGCTCCATCTTCTCCGCGGCTTGACTCTGGTTCTCTTCTCACCGCGGATTCTCACCCTGCTGTCGCGCCCGTTTTGGCTTCTCCGCAGCCATTCTTTCGATCAGCCGTTGACAGTTCACCGGCAATTCCTGCTCCTTGACGGCGGCTTTCCCGCCTTTTTCCTTTATCACGGCTGGATTCCGTGCCACCCCATGCTATACCGCAGTCTTATCGCGGAAGCCAGCATGCCTTGCGCGTTCCCCGGTGCTCCGCGGTTTCCCGTTTTCTTCCTCCGCGGTCCTCAGGCCACGGAATTCCTGCTCCGCGGATCTGTGCGAAGCAGCAATTTTCCCTCCGCAGATCCATCTTCTCCTCAGCAGAGACGCGGTGGATCCCCGCCTGACACTGATGCCCCCAACCCCCCCTTTTCCAAGACTATGTCCCAGAGTCTCCTTAGCGCGATAGGCGTGTGAACTTTCCTTGGGGGCCTGGCCGCTGCCGTTGTTGACAGGGGCGGCAATAGGTCTCCACTGCTACGCCCTCACGCTGATACCTCACGGAGCATTCCTGATGCACATACAACAGGCAACCCTCACACCTG
Organism: Penium margaritaceum; assembly: GCA_023375785.1. NCBI lineage: Eukaryota > Viridiplantae > Streptophyta > Zygnematophyceae > Desmidiales > Peniaceae > Penium > Penium margaritaceum. The sequence continues at coordinate 57,366 of SZWC01000077.1, forward strand.
GCTCCTGCAGTGATGTCTTCTGTGCCCAGTCTCTTTTTGCAAGTGGAGCAGTGCAGGATTCGGTCATATGTCCTGCAGCTGGTGTTGCGGTACACTGTCAGCCCCTCCTCATTCCTGCCCACCTCTGTGGCACACTGTGTGTGGGCCCATCCTCCGCAGTGCTCACTGTGGCATGCTATCCCTGTGACAACCCCCATTCATCCATCATCGCAGCACTGCAGCCCAGAGTTCTCCGCACCCCAGTTCGCCTTTTTGGGCTGAGCCAAGCATTGGTGGCATGTTCACACTCCTTCCTTGCCCCTCTTACCACACCGCAGATGGCACATTCTTAAGCACATGCCACATCCCTTGCCAAACTCCGCCATGCCCTCGTGGCAGGCTGCGCAAGCAGGTTCTCAGGTCTCTGCGTTGAAACTGAGATAGCAGTCTGCCTCAAGGAGCTCATTGCCCACACATTGGTGGCACTGGCCTTTCCAGGCAGAGCTGCCCGCCACCAGGCATTTGCGGTGCGCAGACCTCGTGCAGACCACACATTTCTCTCCATCTTGCACGGTCTTTAGGCATGTTGGGCACGCTGCGGATTGGCGCCCCTTCATCCCCAGTCCCTCCTCTTCCTCTGATTCTTCCTCTTCTTCTTCGTCATTCATTCGCGGTGCCCTACGAACGCCTCGGTGCCTTTGGACCTCCTCCCTACACCTCCTGCTCACCGCATCCCCGCTTCGCCCTCAGCGCTCATCACGAGGTGGGGCCAAGCAACCAGTGCAGATTTTGCGGAGGCATCCGCCACAGTCCTGCACCTCCACTCCCCACCACTGGCTGCATTGAGCACATTTTCTTTCTTTCAGTTCCTTCCTCCTCTTCTCCTCTGCCGCAACCCGTCCCTCCTCCTGCCATTGCCTCATTGTGGCCCCAAAAACGGAGCACGGACCTCTCTTTTGTTCTGGAGGCCCTTCTTCCTCCTCCTCCTCCTCCTCCTCCTCCTCCTCCTCTTGATCCCACCTCCCGCGGGGCGGCGCTCCCCCAGCGCCGGGTCCTGCTCCCTCTTCCTCATCCTTTTTCTTCGCGGCCTCCTGTTCAGCAGCCTCCTTCAGGCATCGCAGGCAGGTTTGATTTCGTCCGATGCAGGTCTTGGAGGCTCCGCCGGCGTACTGATGCGCTGGGTTCCCGCATACCCGGCACACCACTTTTAGGAGTGGTTCAGCAGGGAGGTTTTCTCCACAACACACACACGGGTCCATGTAATCAGCCAGAGCCTTTGGGCTCATTGGCACCCTCGTCTGTGGTGGTCCTTTCTGGGGTGGCTGCTGGGACACTCCCGCTGGGGTCCGCTCGGGTTGTGGTTTGGATCTGCCTTCGGGCCCCTCCTTTCCTTGGTCGCGCAGCTTTCCCTGCTCCTGCCATTTCTCCCCCTGCTGCTCCTGCTGTTGCTCCCGCCTCCGTGGCTCGCGTTGTTGTTCCTTTCGCACCTCCTCCGCGGCAAGTTCGCGGACATCGGATTCCTCCTCCTCAATCTCCTCTGGCTCCAAGCTCCATTCCCGCTCCTACTGCGACACCTGTCTCTCACAGACATCCAGCACCTCCTCCGCTCTCCATCCTCGCGAACCTTTCCGCTCTGCCAGGGGCTGCAGGCGACCTTCCGTCCCGGGGATGTGCGTTTGCCATGCAGGTGGCAGCAGCACAAACTCCGTGGCCAGATAGCTGCGGTCGCTGAATCCTTCCGGTCCTTCCAACCACACCTGCCATGCCTCCACACTAGCCACGCGATACACTTCCCGCGGCTCCCCTGCCTCTCTCCCCGCACTGGGGAAGGGGCGGAGATACACCAGATGACCCTCCTTGATGGGCCCATGGTTAAGCCGTCGGTTTGCCGCGTCACATCCGCGCCAGGCTGACACGGACCCCCTGAGCCGCGCCTTTGCCCGCATGGCCTTGGTCCGCTCGCAACGCTCGCGGAACCATTCCGTGACCGCCTTATCCTTTTCTTCTTCCGAGAGCTTCTCTTGCTCTTCCGGAGCGAGTGGTAGCCTTAGCGGTTTCTGGGGCATGCCCATCGCCGCACATGGTGGTTGTCCGAAGAGTAGCATGTGGGGTGAGAAGGAGGTTGCTCGGCTGGGTGTCGTGTTGATGAAATGGGCCGTTTTCCTCAGCTTCTCAGTCTAGCTGCTGCCCTCCGCGGTTGCCACTGCCCTCTCCTGTATGTCATGCACCCGCTCCACTTGCCCTTGTGACTCTGGCCGGTACCGCCCGGAGTGCACATGGCGGACCCCCCACTCCTCCAGCTCTTCTCTGAAGGCTCCCATGAACTCCGCGCCGTTGTCGCTGTGCACCACGCTGCAGCCACCAAAGCGGTAGAAGATTTCTTCGCGGATGAACCTTGCCGCGGTGGCTGAACTTTTGTTAGGCACTGCGCGGACCAAGAGGTACTTCGTGAAGTGGTCCACCACTGCAATCCAGTATCGGTTCCCCTGGTCGCGGTGGGCGCGAGGTTCGTGGAAGTCGATGATAATCTTTTCCAACGGTTCACCGATAGGGGAGGGTTGGAACAGCGGCTCGTCTAGCGGTGTGGTTTTCCACACTCGTTTGCAGGGGGCGTAGTGGTGGACCACGTCCTTGATGATGGCCGCCAGGTTCGGCATGTGGATGATAGGTGTCAGGCAATCTTTCAGTGCCTGCACACCAGTGTGATGGTGGCGGTGGTAAGCCTCCACAACTACCTTCTGCAACGTTGGCGGGGGCACCCATAAGACGCGCGGAGTTATCCTCCAGAAACGACCGTCCTCCCATGCATACTGCTCACACAGACGAGCTAGGTCGTCCTTTTTCCTGCGGTCGAATTCCACGCCCAGCCGTACTTCCAGGTCCGCGTACACCTTCTGCCCCTCCGCCTTCTGCTGTTCCTTGCTGCTGGCGCGGAGAAGGATATGGGCGGTCTGCCAGATCCGCCAGACTTGTGTTTCCATGGGGTCTTTCCTCCCGGCTTTCTCTGTCACTGCTTCCCGCGGCTTCCGCTTCGTCTCGGGCACTCTTGCCGGCAATCCGCGCGCTCGCTTCCCATCCTGTTCCGCTTTCATCACCTCAAACTTCTTGCGGTTCTCTTCATCATAGACCGGTGGCTCTCGATCCCAAGGGTCCGGTGCAGGGAAGAGCCGGAGGATTCCGACCGCTCGAAGCTCTCCTTCATCCCACTGTTCTCGCAGCCTGCTCTCAGCGAGGCCGCTCGGGCGTCTGCCGCGTCCACCAGCGCGGTGCAGTTCAATCACCTCCTCCTTCCTGTGTGAAGTCGCTCCTGGAGCCCGCAATAATCCCTGGCTGCGTGTGAGGGGTTGTTCCTCTTCCGAGTCTCCCGGTGACTCACTGATTTTGGAAACCGCCATCACCGTCTCTCTCTCCGCGTGTCCCCTCCTTTTTGGCCCCTTACGCGCAACTGCTGTCGCGGCCTCTCCCAAGACAGGCCGCAATGGAGCCGGCATCATGTCCGCATGCAAGTGTACCGGGCGGAGTACCGCCATCAGAAGCTCTGCTGCCTGTGCGGCCTCCCGTTGGACCTGCGCCAACTGTTCCGGGGTTACGTCGGGGCTGGGGCCTTTGTGTACCCGAGGTTGTTTCACTTTCCGTGGCTCCGCAACCGCTTCCTCTTCCGCCTTCCTCTTTCCCGTCGGCGCAGGAGTTGCTTCCTCCGGGAAAGTCTGCGCTGGCTCCTCACTTCGGCTGGCGTCTGCCGACGTTGTTGTTCTAGTCTGGCTCAACGTAGCTGCTGCTTTCCGCACCACCACTGTCGCTCGCGCTTGAAGTTGTTCCTTCCGCCGGAGGGAGCCGGCGGATGGTTCCTGGCGATGGCGCTTGGCGCTAGCTTTGTGTCGCTTCCCCATCTTCTCTTCTTCTGCTCCTGCCTACCTTGCCGCGGTTCTATCTACTGTCGCTTCCTTTACTGCTTCTGTCGCTGTGCTACCAGCCCCTACTCTGACCACCTCCGCGGTTGCCCGTGTTTCTATTTCTGCCTGTGCCTCCGTAGCTGCTGCTCCTGCTGCCTTGTCTGTTGCTGCTGCCGTTGCCTCCGCTGCCTTTGCTCTTGCCGCTTCTACTACTGCTGACGCTCCTTCTGCCTCTGCTGCTTCTGCTGCTGCCTCTGCTGCCTCCGCCTCCGCGGCTCGCGTTGTTGCTGCTACTTCCCCCACAATTTCCCTAATGAGTTCTTCTGCAGCTTCCTTATTTGTCTTGGCCGCTGCCTCCCGTTCCTTAGCCAATCGAGCCTCCTTCTCCGCGGCCTCTGCGGCCGCTCGTTCCGTTTCGGCTGTCTCTTCCTCCCATTCCTTCCGTAGGCGTTCCTGCATCTGATGCAATTGAGGGGAGGGCTGGGTGTACTCACGAGCCTCCTCAATCTCTGCATCCCTCCTGCTCTTCTCCTCTTGGCATACTTCCGCTGCCTCCATGGCCCAGTGTCGTACCTCTTCTAGCTTGAGATTCAGTCCCTTTCCTCGAACCACAGTCTAGTGTGTCTCCGCAACTGCTGCCGCTATCCTTGTGCGTATCTCATTTTGGAGCGTCAGCGTCCAACATTTTTCCATGGCTACCATCCAGCATCCATCTGGTACCTGGGTGTCAGCCAGTCGCGATCTTTCTTCTTGCGGGTACTGAACGCTCCATCTGGCATAGACGAGTTTGAGCAAATACCCCCACCTCCATTCGTCTGCCGCGGATCTCCGCCGTGGTGCCTCTGCTGATCCGGGTGCCTGGTCATTCACATGGTATAGGAGGAGAGCTCTGGCCCTCTCCTGGAGCAGGTGTACGTACCGTCTATCTGGACTGCTCTGCTGGTCCTTCCGCACCCTGTTCCACCGCACTGGAGCGGCTTCAAGTGATGGGTCCGCCCGCTCAGATTCCTGTAGTTCCGCGATGCCAGTCATGTCACTGGCCACCCCTGGCTTGATGCTCAGGCTATCCCGCAGTGCCAGAACAAGGCGCTTTGCGCCTGCTGTCTCCAGCAAGAGCACCTGCCTCTCGTGCACTCCGAGGGCCAGCACCCCCTTGGCTGCTCCCTTTAGTACCACCAGCCACATCCTGCCGAACAGTGAGTCCTCAATTTCCGCGCGGATCACTTCCAGAATCTCTACCAGCAGCTGGAGCATGACACTGCTTACTATTTCCAGCAGCAGGGCTTCCTTGGGCTGCTCCCCGCTGTCTCCCGAGCTTTCCTCAAGGTATGTTCTCCCCCCTTCCATCACCGTTCCTGTGCCCAGCAGGGGACGTGCGGGTTGCCGAGTTGGGCTAACGCGCGAGGTCGGCGGGGAGTGAGAGAGCGCCGTCATGGCCGGGGAGGGGTCTGGGGTGACCAGGATTCGACCTTCATGTCGCGGGCTTGGTGTTGGGGTGGCTGTTGTTCTTGCTGCTGCCTGCGTGGCTCCTGCCGCCGGCTCAACGCGTCTGACGATCCGCGTCGGTGTGCGTGTGGCCGGGCCTTGTCGCGACGGGCCTAGTGATCTGGCCGCAAGTGGCGTGACCTGCGATGGTGTTCGTTCCGCGGAACTCGACCGCGGTGGGATAGTTGCTGCCGGTCTTGTGGTTGGTGTCAGGGTCGTTCCTGCGGCCGGGCTGGGCCGCGGTGAGGCCGCAACCACTGCTGGTGTGGCCGTCACTGGTGTTGGCGGGGTTCTCGTCACCTGGTTAGGTCGGGACACGCCTGTTGCAGCCGCAGGTGGTGCTGGTGTCCTTGTAGTTGCGGTCCTTGTCGTGGGTCCCTGCCGTGGTAGAGCCGCTGTTCCCGTTGGTGGTGTTGGTGTTCGTGCTGGACGGTGTCCCGCGCCCATATTGAGGGCAGGGCGGCGTAGCTGCCGCCGGGAGGATCCACCCCCCTGCGACGAAGGCGCAGACCCCGTGCCTTGATTGCGTGCCATGTCGGATGTTCCGCGGGTGAGAGCCCAGCTGCGCGTTATCCGTCAAGTGTGGCGGGCGCCGGTGAGGGCTGAGTCAAGAGTGGCGAGGACCGTGCTCGGAGATGGTCGATGCGAGGTAAAGAGCGGGATGAATGATCGAATGCCGGAGCTGGAAATGAGACCGAGGATGCCTCCACCGGTCAATATATCCGCTTGGCGCGGCGCGAGCCAGTCCGTCGCAAGCAGAATGTCATACGTGCGGACATCGCAAACGTGGACGGTTTGTGCCGCATGAACATTCGCCACCTGCATGGGGAGGCCCGCGATTTGTCCGAGCGGCGCGTCAATGTTGCCGGTGGAGATAGAGAAGCGGAGTCGAGTAGGTTGGATTAGATGCTGCATGTGGAGTGAGCGGACCATCCGGAGCGCAATCGTTGTGTGGGTGGCGCCGGTGTCCACGATGGCCACGAACTTGCGGCCACATATCCACACGTAACACCATGCCACATGGACGTCGGAAGGCGCGGGCGGTCCGGGGGTGAGGGCCGCGGGTGCCCAGGTTCGTGATGCACGTGCAGCGGCACCGCGTACGCTTGAGTGAGTGAGGATGATGCTGCGGGATAATAGGCGGACGCCTGCCAGGCTGTCTCGCGTACATGAGAGGCGGATGCCAAGAGGGGAAAGGGAGGCAATGTGAGTGTTGAAAAGGGCACGGAGAATTTCTGTAGACTTAGGGGAGTGGAGGAAGAAGTGAACCAGAGTGAGGGGATGGCGGTTCTCAAGAAGCGTTGTGGCGGGAGCAAAAGAGTGTGATTCGCTCAACGGGGAAGTCTGTGGTGAAGCAGCGGTCGTTCGTGAGGCCCGCGGGTGTGCATGTCCTGGGGGAAGATGGGGGGTAATTTCCTCCAACATCCAACCGTGGATGGTAGGGTTGTACCTGCGAGCAAGCTGTAGGCCAGGCGCGGAGATGGCTGGTAGAGTCTCCGCGACGGTCCACTCCGCGGAGGGGTCCAGCACATTCAAGAGTTGCAAGGCGACTGCCTGTTCCTCCTCGTCAAATTCTCGTGCCACTCCCTCCCATTCCGCTTCAGTGGATGGAGGTGGTGGCCCGACATCTGGGATGGGTTTCGCATCACGTGGAGGGACCTTCGCGTCTTGAAGTAGTGTCTGGTCAGGATCTGGCCATCCCGTGCGTGGAAGTCGGCACAGGGCATCCGCGTTGCGGTTTGCAAGTGCAGGCTGATACTTGATCTTCATGTTGTAACCCTGGAGAAGGAGTGCCCACTTGGCTAGGATGCCCTCATGGTTCTGAGTAGTTAGAAGGCACTGCAGCGCCTGATGGTCTGTAAAAACAATGAACGGCTTGCCATTCTTGATGTAATCGCGGAAGTGCTGGAGTGCCCAGAGGACAGCCAGGCGTTCGCCCTTCACCGGAGGGTACTTCCGCTCTCTTTCTGTGAGGGCACGACTCGTGTAGGCAATCACCTTCTGTGTTTGTTCCTGCACCTTCTTGGAGAGAATGGCCCCAAGTCCGTCCCGCGACCAATCGGTGGTGATAGAGAACGGGAGGTTGAAGTCGGGGAACTCGAGCATAGGCGCGGTAACGAGACGGTCCTTGATTTCCTTCCAGGCGTCCGCGCACGCCGACGTCCATTCGAATGGCACATCCTGATGCGTCAACTCCTGGAGCGGCTTGATGATGCGCGCGTGGGCACGCACAAACTTCCGGTAGAATGAGACAAAACCCAGGAAGATTTTGACCTGTCCCGCGGAAGTGGGCTGACGCCATTCCTGAATTGACGCTATGTTCTCTAGATCGGTCTTGACGCCATCCGCGCTCATTACAAAACCCAAGAATTCCATTTCCGCGGCCCCGATAGAGCACTTGGCTGCCTTGAGCTTCAAGTTGGCTCTGCGGAGGGCAGCAAAGACTGCAGCCAGGGAGGAGAACAGTTCCTCGAAGGTGTGAGCCGCGACCATGATGTCGTCGATGTAGCAGCTGACATTGGGGATTCCGCGAAGGGTAGAATCCACGACCTGCTGAAATGTCGCGCTTGCATTGCGGAGTCCAAAGGGCATGCGTGTAAATGCATATAGGCCTTCTGGTGTCACAAACGCAGTCTTGGCGATAGAATCCGGGTGCATTGGGACGGCGTGAAAGGCAGCCTTCACGTCGAGCTTTGCAAACCATCCGCGACCCTGCTGGCGCTCTTGTATGTCGACAATCAGGGGTATGGGGTAGGCATCTTCCTCGGTCACACGGTTGAGATCGCAGAAGTCAACGCACAATTGCTTAGACCCGTCCGGCTTCCCGACGATGACCAAGTTGGCACGCCAGGGACTGACGATTGGGACAATCACCCCCTTCGCCTTGAGCTCCGCGAGCCCCTCTGTGATGATCTTCTCCTGCTCCGGAAGGATGCGTCGCACCTTCTGTTTTGTGGACGCGGAGTCCCCCGTGGAAATAACATGGAAGGCCTCCACAGCCCCCAAGTCAACCACGGAACCAGCGAAGATGTCCGCGAATTCATCTAGTAGATCACAAAAATCCTGCTTTTGTGCGGGCGAGAGTCATGAGTGGAGCATGTCATCCCAACGCGGTGGTGGTGGTGGTGCTGTTTCGCGGAGTGGGTAGAATTCCTCTTCTTCCTCGAGCTGGTGGCCATCTCCTAGGACTCGTTGTCCCCTCTGCCACAGTCCCAGGAGGTTGGTTTGCACTCCGGGCTCGCTTGACTCCCCCGCGAATTCCTGCCACTCTCCTGTTGTGACCTCTTCCGCGGCAGGCAGGTCACTTGTGATGGACGGCAGCCTATTCCCATGAACTTGAGAGTCCTCTGCCACTGCATCCAAGAGGGAGAAAGACTCGCCGCTTGTCACAGGCACCGCTTCCCTGTCTCCGATGGTAATGGGGCAAAACGCATCTTCCCCAGATGCCGAGCTAAGTTGCATGACTCTGAGGGGGAAAAGAAGGTTGGCCCGTTGCGGCACCAGGTAATCCATGCCCGGGAGTACGTCGTATGTCCTGGCCCGCGTGACTTGGACGTTTACTGGTTCATGAAGAGATCCCACCTGTATGGGTAGGCCGTGAACCTCCCCATCTCCATAGTCCATTCCGCCCACTGAGTTGGTGAACAGGCATCGGGTAGGGAGGATGCGGTCTATCCACCCGACCACGAGGAGGACGCGGAATACCACATTGGCGTGAGTGGCCCCTGTATCAATTATGGCAGGGAACTTCCTTCCGCAGATCCAAACCATGCAGCAGGCGACCTCATAATGGTTGTCGTCTCGACGCGGTGGCTCCAGGGCCTGCGGTGCCCATCCCCACTCCTCTTCTGCAAGGCTCAGTGCGAGGGAAGTATCAGGCACCACACGGCAGGTGTTCTACGTGCCCGCGGTGGGCGCGGTGCAGCTGAGGGAGATGCCCTCAGCTTGGAGGTGTCGATTGGCTCTGGAGAACTCTTCCTTCAGTCGCGGTGCGATCTCTGGGTGAATGCGGAGGAACTCAAAGAAGTTGACTTCTGCGATGGGAGTGGTAAATAGACGTTGGACGGGATCAATGCTGCCCTCCGCGACCGCTGGAGCTCCCAGTGGTGCCGTCGAAGATGGGGCAGGTTGCTTTTCCGCAGCGGGTGGTGGTTTTGTGTGTCGTCGTTTCTCCGGCACAACGGTACGCTTAGCAATTGCTTCTTGCAATCGTTCCTCCGCGGCCTCAGCCTTGCGCCGCATATCTTCTTGCACTTTGGCGGCCATCTGTATTTCCCACCTGCGCAAGCCCAATTCTTGGGCTCGTGCAATAAGAGTGGTCTCTGCTGCGGTGGGGGACAACTCTGTAGTCTCGTCCCCCGCCATCGGCAGTCCCAGCTTGACATTGCGAGCTCCGCTCGTAGAGTTCGCGGGTGCCTGTGGGTTGGGCAGAATGCCCTGCCCTCCCGGGGTAGTCTGGGTTTGATGATCCGGTGCCTGCCGCCCAGCTTGCGTCTGCTGCTGATGTTGCTCGTCCTGCCATGGTTGATTGTAGTACCGCTGCCACTGATGCACCATGGGATCCTGCTGTACGGGGTCGGTGCGCGGAACACCCTGTCTCTTGCGCGGATAGTCGCGAGCAATGTGTTCCAGGCTCTGGCAAGTGTAGCATGCCTTAGGCTTGGGTTGGGAGGCCTGTGCCGCTGGTGCTGGAGCATGAGAATATCCACCCTCATGCTGCCGCGTTGACCGTTGTCGTGTGGAAATGGCTGTGGCGTCCTGCACCGCATCCTGTAGTGATTGGTAGGGCCCACGGATCATCAGGCTACTGATCTCATCGGGAAGTGCGTGGATGCGATTTTGCAGGAGGACCCACAGCAGCAATCCTTCCCCTTGAGGGTTCTTCGCAATTGATGCCCAAGTGAGGAACTGATCCAAGAACCTCCGGATGTCGGTGTCCTTCCGCATGACCTCCTTTTCAATTTTACGGAGTGCTTCTTCCTTGGTCAGCCTCTTGAAGCGCTCGATCAGCGCGTTGCCAAAGTCCTCAAAGGAGTTGAACGGCGCTCGCGCATTGTACTAGTCCTCTGCTGCACCCTGAAGATGGAGCTCCGCGGTGGCCATGCAAAGGTCCGGTGGGATCCGCCCAATGCTTGCGTGTATCGTGATCTGCTTCAACCACGTCCATGGGTCCTGTTTGGGGGTCCCTTTGAAGATCTCCAGCCGCGGAATGTTTGCTGGCTGTGTGCGTACGTACTGCAGCTAAGGCACAGTATTTCAGTTAGCCATGGATGTTGCCACGGAGAATGGGTGCGGGGCTGAAAGGGGGAGATTGGGGTGAGGAGGTGTGACCGCCGAATAGCGCAAGTGGCTAGTTTGTGCCTGCCCCTGGGGTGCAGGTGTGGGGTTGCCCATTAGGGCTGTCGCCGGAAGAGCATAACAATGAGTCGCAGGGGTGGCCTGCGTCGCATAGGGTGCGGAGTAGAAGATAGTCACAAGGGGCGGTGCCTGTGTGTTCGGGGCGGCGGGGACCGTGTGTCCTGGCAGCCAGTATCCCTGAGGTAGAGGTTGTGACACTGCAGAGTGGTAGAGCGGAGTGGCGGTAGACGCCGCAGGGGCCATGGTGGTCGCTGGATTCGGCAGGAGAGCAGGGTAGGTGGAGTGGGGTGCTGTCGGTTGCATCTGGCTGGCAGGTTGTGCTGGATGGATCGCAATCCCAGCTGGCGCGGTACCCGTCGGTTGCTGGTGGTAAACTGGGTGTCCGACCACCTCGGGCATTAGTTGCGATGTCATAGGAGCCGTTGGTTGCTGTGACGGTATCTGCTGCATGGGTGCTTGCGGCGGCACTCCTGCCGCGGAGGAATGGCCCAGGTGTCCATCATCATCCAACCTGGTGGAGCTGTGGTGGAAGAGATCGTCGCGGACCCCGCATGCGGCAGAGTCCCTTACAATGCAGGGTTGGGCTGTGGCTGGGGCCTTGTAAGTGGCTGCTGGGTTGAGTGGGATGGCTGTGGAATCAGGGGGGGTTGATGCACCATGCTCCCTCTCTGTTCCCCTTGTACTGTTCCTTGCCATCCAGTGAATTGTGGGTCGTGACTCGCCGTTGCCCTCACGCTTGGTGTTACGGGGGTGTCTGTGGTAGTCAACCGCGGATTCACTTGTAGGGATATTTCTTCCATCGCGTTGGGCCGTCCAACCCCGGCTGTCGGACCCCCTTCCGCGTGTTCTGCTGTGGGTGGGTGGCCCTGCTGCCTCGTCTCCGGCATCACAGGTGACCCGCCCGACTTTTCGGTACATACTTCCGGCAGAGGCTGTCTCATCCCCCTTTCTCCCTTTGTTGAAGGTGGTCGCTCCACGGGCACGCCTCCTGGCAGTGCTAGATGGCGGTGGGTCACCCCGAAGGTTGGCTCTCTGGAGACGAGAGGGGGCGAGGAGGTTGTAATCCCTGCTAAGGGCGCGAATGGCAGGTGATCCTCCTACGCCAACCATGACTGTTGCATTCCGCCGCGCCGCTGGTAAACCGGCCCTTGATATGCCAATGATCTCCCGGTCTCGGAGAGTCCGTCTGCTGGCGGTGGCACATTGGAAAACCACCTGTGCTCCATAGAGTCGTCGACCTGGAGCTGGTGAGTTCTGCGCACATCTTGGCTGTGTACGCTTTCCACCTCCACACGGTTCTGCAGTGCGTTCATGATACGCCGCCGGTGTAGCTGCTCCAGCCACTCGGTGACTCTTCGGTGCTGTCCCAATGGGTCCGCGCCCGGCGATGAACTGATAGGCGTGGGAGAGGGTGTGGGCAAGGTATCCCTACCGCCCGCCTGCGTGGCTGCACGCCGCGGCAAGAAGTGGCGTATGGAAGCTTGCTGCGAATACTGCTGGTGTCGCCTCCACGACCTGATGCACGAAGCTGGCTGCCAACATGTATGATTGATTCTGAAGGCTCGTGCAGTTCTGCCAGCAAAGAGCAAAGAACTATCCACGCTCACCGCACCATGACACTGATACCCCCAATTTTGCCGCCTATAATTTTACTTCCGCGCTCTCTGACTCCGCGTTTAGTTTGCTCCGCGATCTTGCCGTTCCGCGATTCAGGGTAGCACCCACTGGTTGCTTCTCCGCTACCTCTCCTGATCTTCCGTGGATGCTTCACACCTTCTGGGTTCTAGCCGTGGGTAGTGCTCCGCGACTCCCTCCTTGCCAACACGAGAGTCCGCCACCTCGTGGCCTCTGACTCCTCCGCCTGCGGAACCCCGTTCCGCGGTCGTGTGCAAGGCCGCGGAGTTGCCAACAGCACGCTTCACCCAACTTGTGTTCCCTGGTGATGACAGCACTCAGTGGGATCTTTAAATGTTCTCAGGAGGGGTGGATTGAGTAGTATGCTCCGCACACATCCGCAGGGCAAGTATTCGTCCTCCGCGAAACAATTCCGCGGAGAGAAGGTCTGAAACTTCCTCCACTGGTGCGGATCTTAGCGGATGAAGCCTGGGTGTGAATCACGCTAACACTCGCGTGGATTAATCAGATGGATGTAGACAATCAAGTTCCGCATAAGTCAGGACTCTCAGGCTCATGAGGGGAAATAGGCTTACATTGGGCAAAAGATGAGCATCTCTCATCATCAGTTGGATCTCTGATTCCAATTGTTCCTCCGCTACGCTACTACTTTATATCTACCAAAAGCTAGTCCTCTTTAGACTTCCTTCCCTCTTTTCCCTATCTTGGACTTCGCGCGGCGCGCTACACGCACCGCGGGTCTTGTCCCACACACACACAGACTTTACTACCACATTTCCGGTGCTATTATTACATCTTCCTCTAATCCGCGGCTTGGGCGCTTGCAGTCTTGTGTTCTTCCTTGAATCTTCGTCTTCGCGCGGTGCGTCCCCCCAGTCTCCTCCTTGATTACCGCTGCTCCCTTGAGCCCTCATTGGTCAGGCTCCTACCTGACCTCTGGTCCTGGCGTCGTGTGTTTTTGCACGTCCGGCGCTCCATCTACTCCGCAGCTCGACTCTAGTTCTCTTCTCACCGCGGATTCTCACCCTGCCGTCGCGCCCGTTTTGGCTTCTCCGCAGCCATTCTTTCGATCAGCCGTTGACAGTTCACCGGCAATTCCTGCTCCTTGGCGGTGGCTATCCTGCCTTTTTCCTTTATCACGGCTGGATTCCGCGCCACCCCATGCTCTACCGTAATCTTATCGCGGGAGCCAGCATGCCTTGCGCGTTCCCCGGTGCTCTGCGGTTTCCCGTTTTCTTCCTCCGCGGTCCTCAGGCCGCGGAAATCCCACTCCGCGGATCTGTGCGAAGCAGCGATTTTCCCTCCGCAGATCCATCTTCTCCTCAGCGGAAACGCGGTGGATCCCCGCCTGACACTTGCACACACTTACACACACTTACACGTACATACACGCACTTACACGCACTTACATGCACTTACACACACTTATACGGACTTATGCACAATTCCACACACTGACACGAACTTAGACACTCGTACACGCACATACACGTACTTACGCACACTTACACGCACTTACGCACACTTATGTGCACTTTCACGCAATTACACGCAATTACAAGAACTTACACGTACTCACACGCAATTACATGGACTTACACACACTTACATGAACGTACACGTACTTATGCAAACATACACAAACTTACACGCACTTATACGCACTTCTACGTACTTTTACGCACTTCTATGTACGTATACACACTTACACGCACTTACACACACTCACATGCACTTAAACGTACTTACACACTCTTACACAAACTAACATGCACGTACACTTACTTACACGCACTTATACACACTTACACATACATACACGCACATACACGCACTTACACACACTTCCATGCACTAATACACACTTACACGCACTTACACGTACTTACACGCACTTGCACGCACTTACACGTACTTACACGCACTTACGCGCACTTCCATGCACTTACACGAACTTACACGTACTTATACACACTTACACGCACTTACACACACTAACATGCACTTACACACACTTACATGCACTTACACGCACTTACATGTACTTACACAAACGTACACACACTTACAAAAAATTACACGCACTTCCACACACATACAAGAATGTACACACACTTATGCAAACGTATACACACTTATAAACACTTACACGTACTTACATGCACTTTTGTACACTTTTACACACTTACGCAGACATACACGCACTTACATGCACTTACACGCACTTACACGTACTTACATGTAGTAACACACACTTACACGCACATACACGCACTTACATACTCTTACACACACTTGCACGTACGTACAGGTACTTACGCGCACTCACACATGCTGACACGCACTTACACACACTTATCTGCACTTACACAAACTTAAAAACACTTATATGTAGTGACACGTATTTATACACACTTACACGCACTTACGCGTACTTACACACACTTGCACGAACTTACACGCACTTACACACACTTAAACGCACTTACACGCCCTTCCACACTTCCACGCACTTACACGCCTTTACACGGACTTAGATGCACTTACACGCACTTACACACACTTAGACAAACGTACATGCACTTACACATACTTATACACACTTACACCCAGTTACACGCTCTTACACGCACTTACACAAACTTACAAACACTTACATACACTTACACGCACTTACACGTACTTACACGCACTTACACGCACTTACAAAACCTTGCATGTACTTACACGCACTTACATGCACCTACACGCACTTACCCATACTTCCACGAACGTACACGTACTCACACGCAGTGACACGTATTTACACGTATTTACACGTACTTACCCGCACTTACACGAACTTACACACACTTGAACGCACTGATACGCACTCAGACGCACTTACATGCACTTACACACACTTACACGTACTTACAAACACTTAAACGCACTTACACGCACTTACACATACGTACACGTACTTACATGGACTTACACGTACTTACACGCACACGTACGTACTCACACGCACTTACATGCACTTGCACACATTTCCAAGTACTTACACGCACTTAAACGCACTTACACACACTTACAAGCACTTACACAAACTTATATGCACTTGCACGCACTTACATACACTTACACACACTTACACGTACTTACATGCACTAGCACGCACTTATACATACTTACACGCACTTACACTAACGTACACGTACTTACACGCACTTGCACACAATTACACGCACTTACACACACTTACACACACTTGCACACACTTACACGCACTTACTTGCACTTACATGCACTTACACGCACTTACATGTACTTACATGCACTTACACGCACTTACATGTACTTACATGCACTTACACGCACTTATACACACTTACACACACTTACACAAACTTTCACGTACCTACACACACCTACATGCACTTACACACACTTACACACACTTACACGCACTTACATGCACTTACATGCACTTACACACACTGTCACACACTTACACGCACTTACACGTACTTGTACACACTTACATGAACTTACATACACTTACACACACTTACACGCACTTACACACACTTACACAAATGTACACGCACTTACAAGCACTTACATGCACTTACACGAACTCACACGTACTTACACGTACTTACACTTATTTATACGTTCTTACACGCACTTCCATGCACTTTTACGCACTTACACGCACTTACACGGATTGCACACACTTACACGCACTTACACATACTTACACACACTTACACAAATGTACACATACTTACATGTACTTACGTGAACTTACACACTCTTAGACGCAGTTACAAGCACTTACACGCACTTACATACACTTCCACGCTCTTATATGCATTCACACATACTTACAGACACTTACACGCAGTTATACGCACGTAAACACACTTACACGCACTGACACCCACTTCCACGCACTTACATGCACTCATACGCAGTTACACACACTTACACATACTTACACGCACTTACACAATCTTCCACGTACTTACACGCAATAACACTCACTTTCACATACTTACACGCACTTTCTCATACTTAAACACACTGATACACACTTACACACACTAATACACATTTATACACACGCACATGTACTTATATGCACTTAAATGCACTTACATGCACTTACATGCACTTACACACACTTACATGCACTTACACGTACTTACACGCACTTAGACGTACTTACACGCACTTATCCGCACTTACAAATTCTCACACGTACTTACACGTACTTACATGCACTTACACACACTGACACGCACTTACACGCACTTACACAATATCATATTCACTTACACATACTTACACGCACTTACACATACTTACGGGCAGTTACACGCACTTACACACACTTACACGCACTTACACGTACTTACACGCACTTAAACGCACATACACGTCCTTACACATACTTGCACGAACTTAAACACACTTACACGCACTTATACGCACTTACACGCACTTACACCCACTTACACGCACTTACACGCACTTACACACACTCACACACACAGACATGCATTTACACGTACTTACACGTACTTACACATAGTTACACGCACTTACACACACGTACACACAGTTACATGCCCTTACAAGCACTTAAACGCACTTACACGTACTTACGCAAACTGACACGCACTTACACACACATACACAAACTTACACGCACTTACACATATTTACACGCACCTGCACGTACTTACATGGACTTACACGCACTTACACGCACTTACACGCACTTACACGTACTTACACACGCTTATATGCACTTACACATCCTTATACACACTTAGACAAACTCACACACACATACACGTACTTTTACGCACTTACACGTACTTATACACACTTACATAAACTATTACGCACTTACACGTACTTACACATACTTACACATACTTACACGCTTTTACATGCACTTACACGCACTTACAGGCACTTATACACACTTACACGCACCTACATGTACTTACACGCACTTACACGCACTTACACGCACTTAGACACAGTTCAACACACTTACACGCACTAACACGTACTAACATGCACTTTCACGCAATAACACACACATACACGCACTTGCACGCCCTTACACGCACTTACACGCACTTCTACGTACTTACACATACTTCCATGCCCTTGAACACACTTACACAAACTTACATGAAACTCCATAGACATAAACCGCAATTACACGCACTTACATACACATACACAAACTTAAACGCACTTACATGCACTTACACGCACTTACGCAAACTTACACGTACTTACATGCACTTACACATACTTACAAGCACGTAAACGCACTTTCATGCACTTACACGCACTTACACGCACTTACACACACTTAGATGACCTCACACAAACTGACACGCACTTACATGCACTTACACATACTTACACGCACTTACATGCACTTACATCCACTTACATGCACTTACACACGCTTACACATACTTCCCTGCATTCATACAAATTTACACGCACCCACACGCATTTACACGTACCTACACTTACTTACATGAACTTATACGCACTTACACATACTTACACGTACTTACACACACTTACACACACTTACACGCACTTACACAAACTTACACATGCTAACACGCACTTACACGCGCTCACACACATTAACACGTACTTACACGCATTTACATACAATTACACGCACTTACACGCACTTTCACACACTTATATGTACTTAAACGCACTTACACACACTTACGCATACTTACATGTACTTACATTCACTTACACAAACTTGCATGCACTTACACACACTTATACGCACTTACACACACTTACACGTACTAACACACACTTACACACACTTACATGGACACACTTACACACATATACACAAAATTACACGAACTAACATGCACTTACATGCACTAACATGCACTTACACACACTTACATACACTGATACAAACGGACACGCACTTACATGCACTTACACGAACTTACATGCGCTTACACACACTTACATGCACTTACACGTACTTACATGCACTTACACGTACTTACACACACGTTTACGTACTTAAACACATTTACACGTACTTACATGTACTTACACAAACTTACACACACGTACACGCACTTCCACAAACTTACAAGCACTTGCACGTACTTACACAAACTTATACGCACTTACACACATTTACATGTACATACACGCACTTACACGCACCTACATGCTGCTACACACACTGACACGCACTGACACGCACTTACACACACTTACACGTACTTGCACACACTTACACGCAAATACACACACTTACACAAACATACACGAACCTACACGCACTTACACGGACTTACACAAACTTACACGCACTTATACTACTTACACGTACTTACACGCACTTACACGCACTTACACGTACTTTCACACAATTACACGAACTTACATGCACTTACACGCATTGACACGCACTTATACACACTTACACGTACTTATATGCACTTACACGCACTTGCACAAACGTACACGTATTTACACCCATTTACACATACTTACACGCACCTACACACACTTACACATACTTACACGTACTGACACGCACTTACATGTACTTACACGTACTTACACGCACTTACTTGCACTTGCAAACACTTACACCCACTTATACACACACATACTTACACGTACTTACACATGCTTACATGTCCTTACACGTACTTACACGCACATACTTGTACTTACACGCACTTACACGCACTTACACATACTTACAGGCACTTCCATGCACTTACAGGTACTTACATGCACTTACACACACTTACACACACTTCCACGCACTTACACGCACTTACACTCACTTACACATACTTACATGCACTAACACACACTTATCCATACTTGCACGCACTTAGATGAACTTACATGTACTTAAACAAAATTACATGAACTTATACGCACTTACACCCACTAAGACTGAACGTACACTCACTTACATGCACTTATATGCACTTGCACGCACTTACCCACACCTATACGCACCTGCACGCACTTTTAGGCACCTACACCCATATACACACACTTACACGCACTTTTACTAACTTACACAAACTTAGACGCACTTCAACTCAAGTTACATGCACTTACACAAACTTCCACGCACTTACACGCCCTTACATGCACTTACACACCCTTACATGTACTTACACATACTTACACAAACTTAAACCGCACTTACACACACTTACATACACTGACATGCACTTACACAAAATTACATGCACTTATACGCACTTACACACACTTTCACACAATTCCACGTACCTTCATGCACTTACGCGCACTTAACTACACTTACACACACTTACACGCACTTACACACACTTACACTAACTTCACACACTTACACAAACTTACATGCACTTACACACACTTACACGCACTTTCACACACTTCCACGTACCTACACAAACTTACACACACTTACATGCACTTACACGCACTTACATGCACTTACACATACTTACACGCACAAACATGCACTTACATACACTTACACACACTTACACGCACTTACATGCATTTACACACACTTATGCACACTTCCATGCACTTAAACAAATGTACACGTACTTACACATATTTACACATACTTACACGTACCTAGATGCACTTACGCACACTTACATGCACTTACACGCACAAACACGCACGTACAAGAACTTGTACACACTTACACACAATTACAATCACTTACACACACTTACACGAACGTA
This sequence comes from Penium margaritaceum, assembly GCA_023375785.1. Classification (NCBI taxonomy): domain Eukaryota; kingdom Viridiplantae; phylum Streptophyta; class Zygnematophyceae; order Desmidiales; family Peniaceae; genus Penium; species Penium margaritaceum. The sequence continues at coordinate 77,503 of SZWC01000077.1, forward strand.
CACACACTTACGCAAACTTATTCACACTTATATGCACTTACACATACTTATACGTACTTTTAAACACTTTTACGCACTTACACGCACTTACATGCACTTCCACGTACTAACATGCACTTACACGCACTTACACGTACTTACACAAACTTACACATATGTACACATACTTACACGCACTTACACTCACTTACGCACACATACAGGCACTTATACACACTTACACGCACTTACACGCACTTAAACGTATTTACACGCACGTACGCACACTTACATGCACTTACACGTACTAACACGCACTTACATGAACTTACATGCACTTACATGCAATTACACATACCTATACACACTTACACGAACGTACACACACTTACACGTAGTTGCACGAACTTACACATACTTACACGCACATACACGTACATACACACCCTTCTATACTTCCACGTACTTACACGCACTTACACACACTTACACGCACTTACACGTACTTACACACACTTAGACAAGCTTACACACACTTGCACACACTTATACGCACTTACACGTACTTACATGCACTTACACGCACTTACACAAACATATTTGCACTTACACGCACTTACATGCACTTACACGCACTTACACGCACTAACACACACTTACACATACTTACACGTACTTACACACACTTACATGCACTTTCACACACTTACACACACCTACACGCACATACATGAACTTACGAGCACTTACGTGCACTTACACGCACTTACACGCACTTACACAGACTTACACGCACTTACACGCACTAACACACACTTACACGTACTTCCATGCACTTACACACACTTACATGCACTTATACACACTTGTGCATACTTCCACGCAGTTACACAAACGTACACGTGCTTACACATACTTCCACACACACTTACACGCACTTACACGCACTTACGCACACTTACATACACGTACACACACTTACACGCATTTACAAGAACTTGCACATACTTACACGCAATTACACGCACTTACGCACACTTACACAAACTTACACGCACTTACGCAAACTTACACATACGTATACGTACTTACACGTACTTATACGCACTTTTACGCACTTTTACATACTTACACGCACTTACATTCACTTACACACACTTACATGCACTTACACGCACTTACACGTACTTACACAAACTTACACATACTTACATGTACTTACACGCACTTACACACACTTACACACATATACACGCACTTACACACACTTACAAGCACTTACACGCACTTATACGCACTTATACGTACTTACACATATTTACAGGCACTTACGCACACTTACATGCACTTACACGTACTTACACACAGTTGCATGAACTTACACGCACTTACATGGAATTACACGTACCTATACACACTTGCACGAACGTACACGCACTTGCGTAAACTTAGACATACTTTCACGCACTTACACGCACTTACACACACGTTTACACACACGTTTACACACTTTTACACACTTACACACACTTACACGCATTTACACGCACTTACATGCACTTACACGCACATACATGCACTCACACGAACTTACACACACTTATCCGTACTTGCATGCAGTTAAACAAACTTACACGTACATACACACACTTACGTATACTTACACATAATTACATGCACTTACACGTACTTACATGCAATTACACACACTTACATGCACTTACTACACTTACCCGCATTGATACAAACTTACACACACTTACACACCCTGACATGCATTTACACGCACTTACATGCACGTACACACACCTACACGCACTTACCCATACTTATACAAACTTACACACACTTACACACACTGACATCCACTTACACGCACTTACACGCACTTATCCACACTTACATAAACTTAAACGCACTTACACGTATTGACACGGACTAACACGCACTTACATGGACTTACACACACTTACACGTACTTACACACACTTACACGCACTTACACATACTTACACACACTTACACGCACTTACACGTACTTACACGTATATACACGTACTTACATGTGCTTGCATGTACTAACACGTACTTAAACAAACTTACACGCACTTCCACGTACTTACACGCACTTACACCCACTTATACATACTTACATGCACTTATATGCACTTACACGCAGTTACACACACTTCCACACACTTACACATACTCACACACACTTTCACACACGTATGCGTACTTACATGCACTTACACAAACTTACATGCATTTACACGCACTGACAGGCACTTACACGCACTTACACGTACTTACACACACTTACACACACTTACACACACTTACACGTACTTACACGTAGTGACAAACACTTACACACACTTACACGGACTTACACGTACTTACACATACTTACACACACTTACACATACTTACACGTACTTACACACAGTTACACGTACTTACACACACTTACATGCACTTACACGTATTGACAGGCACTTACACGCACTTACACGCACTTACAAGCACTTACACCCACTTACACACACTTACACACATTTACACATAGTGACACACACTTACACACACTTACACGGACTTACACGTACTTACACATACTTACACGCACTTACACATACTTACACATACTTATACACAGTTACACGTACTTGCACACACTTACACGCACTTACACGTACTTACACGCACTTACACACACTTTCACACACGTATACGTACAGACATGCACTTACACGAACTTACATGCATTTACACGCACTGACAGGCACTTACACGCACTTACACGTACTTACACATACTTACACACACTTACACACACTTACACGCACTTACACGTAGTGATAAACACTTATACACACTTACACGGGCGTACACATACTTACACATGCTTACACGCACTTACACATACTTACACGTACTTACACACAGTTACACGTACTTACACACACTTACATGCACTTACACGCACGGACAGGCACTTACACGCACTTACACGCACTTACACGCACTTACACCCACTTACACACACTTACACACACTTAAACATAGTGACACACACTTACACACACCTACACGGACTTACACGCACTTACACATACTTACATGCACTTACACATACTTACACGTACTTATACACAGTTACACGTACTTAGACACACTTACACGCACTTACACGTACTTACACGCACTTACACACACTTACACATCCTTACACACACCAACCCGAACTTACACGCACTTACACGTACTTCCACGCACTTACACGCACTTAAACGCACTTACACGCACTTACACCCACTTACACACACTTACACTCACTGACACGCAGTTACACATACTTACACGCAATTACACATAGTTACACACACTTATACAAACTAACACGCACTTACATGCACTTACACACACTTACACGCACTTACACACACTTACACGTACTTACTCGCACTTACACGCACTTAAATGCACGTACATGCACTTACACACACTTACACACACTTACACGCACTTACACGTACTTACATGCACTTACACAAACTTATATGCACTTACACGCACTTATACACACTTACACGCACTTACACACACTTACACACACTTTCGCGCACTTACACGCACTTACACGCACTTACACGCACTTACAACCACTTACACATACTTACACGAACTTGCACGCACTTACACACACTTACACGCACTTACATGTATTAGACGCAGTTACACGCACTTGCTCGTACTTGCACCCACTTACACACACTTACACGCACTTACACACATTTACACCTACTTACACACACTTACACGTACTAACACGTACTTACATGCACTTACACATACTTACACACACTTCCACGCACTTACATGCACTTGGACGTACTTATACACACCTACACACACTTACACGCACTTAGACGCAGTTACAAACACTTACAAGCACTAACACACACTAACAAGCACTTAAACGTACTTACACGCCCTTGCACGCACTTACACGCACTTACACGTACTTACACGCAATTGCACGCACTTACATGCACTTGTATGCACTTGCATGCACTTCAACACACTTGAATGCACTTACATGAACTTATACAAAACTACACGCACATAAACAGCACTTATACGCACTTACACGTACTTACTCACACTAACATGCACTTACACGCACTTACACGCACTTACACAAACTTACACAAACTTACACGCATTTACATGCACATATACATACTTACATGCACTTACACATACTTTCACACACTTACACGTACTTACATGTACTTAGACGCACATACACACACTTACACAAACTTACACACACTTACATGCACTTATACATACTTATACACACTTACACACATTTAAACCCAATTACACGCACTTACAAGCGCTTACACGTACTTCCACACATTTACACATATTTACACGTACCTACACGCACTTACACGTACCTACACGCACTTCCACGTACTTACACGCACTTACACATACTTACACATACTTACACACACTTATACGTACTTACACGCACTAACACACACTTACATGAACTTACACACACTTACATGCACTTACATGCCCTTACACACACTTACACACACTTGCACGCACTTACACACACTTACATGCACTTGAACACACTTACAGACACTTACACGCACTTACACGTACTTCCATGCACTTACACAAACTTGCATGCACTTACACGCACTTACACACACTTACACGCACTAACACACACTTACACGCACTTACACAGACGCACTTATACGCACATACACACACTTACACAAACCTACAGGTTCTTACACTCACTTACACACACTTACACGCACTTACACAAAGTGCACGCCCTTACACACACTTACTCACACTTACACACACTTACACGCACTAACATGCACTTACACACACTTTCACACACGTATACGCAATTACAAGCACTTACACACACTTACACATTCTTTCACACACTGGCAAACACTTACAACAACTTACACACATTTACACGCACTTACACAAACGTACATGCACTTGCGGGCACATACAAAAACATACACACACTTACACACACTTATACACACTTACACGCAATTACACGCACTTACACACACGTAGACGAACCTACACAAACCTACACATACTTACACGGACTTACATACACTTACACAAACTTACACCCACTTACACTACTTACACGCACTTCCACGCACTTACACACACTTACACGCACTTTCACATAATTACACAAACTTACACACACTTACATGCATTTACACGCACTTACACACACTAAGACGCACTTACACACACTTACACGCACTTACACGCACTTCTACACACTTACACGCACTTACACATACTTACACGCACTTCCTTGCACTTGCAAACACTTACATCCACTTACATACACTTACACGCACTTACACGCACTTACTCATGCTTACATGTACTTACACATACTTACACGCACAAACTTGCACTTACACATACGTATACCCACATACACGCACTAACACGTACTTACACACACTTACACGCACTTACATGCACTTACACATACTTACATGCACTTCCACACACACACGCTTTTACATGCACTTACACACAATTACACACACTTACACACACTAACACGAACTAACACACACAAACACGCACATACACAGACTTAGACATACTTACATGCACTTACACGAATTTACACTAACGTACACATACTTACACGCATTTAAACTGAACTTACACGCACTTATCTGCACTTTCACGCACCGACTCACACTTACACGCACCTACACACACTTCCACTCACTTACACGTACGTACATGCGCTTATACACACTTGCACGAACTTATACACACTTACACAAATGTAAACCATACTTACACACACTTACACACACTTACACGCACTTACAGGAACTTACATTTATGTACACACACTTACATCCACTTATACGCACTTTAAGCGCACTTACACACATTTAAACCCACTTATACGCACTTCCACGCACTTACACGTACTTACACGCACTTACATGAACTTACACACACTTGCACGCACTTACACGTACTTACACGTACTTACACGGACTTACACAAACTAACACGTACTTACATGCACTTACACACACTGCCACACACTTACACGCACTTACACGTACTTACACGTACTTACATGCACTTACACGTACTTACATACAGTTACACGCACATACACGTACTTACACGTACTTACACACATTTACACGCACTTACACGTACTTACACACACTTACACATACTTACATGCACTTACACATACTCACTCACACGTATACACTCTTACATGCACTTACATGCACTTACACACAATAACACACACAAACACGCACTAACACACACTTACACGCACTTACACGCACTTACACGTACTTACACGCACTCACACAAAGTTAAACGAACTTGCACGCACTTAAACTGAACTTACACGCACTTATACGCACTTAAACTGAACTTACACACACTTACACGCACTTGCACGTACTAACACGTATCTACACATACCTACTCATACTTACACCTACTTACACCCACTTATATGCACTCACACGCACTTACACGCACTTACACGAACTTACACAGAGTTCAACTGAACTTACACATACTTATACGCACTTCCATGCACTTAACACGCACTTTAACACACTTACACATACTCACACGCACTAACATGAATTTAAACCACACGTACACGCACTTACACGCACTTACACGCACTTATACGCACTTACATGTACTTACTCGCACTAACACGCACTTACACACACTTACACGCACTTACATGCACTTACAAGCACTTATACATACTAACACGCACTTACATCTACTTACACGTACTTACACACATTTACATGCACTTACACTCGCTTACATGCAGTTACACATACTTACACGCACTTTCTTGCATTTACACGTACTTACACGTACTTACAAGTACATACACGTACATACACGTACTTACACGCACTGAAATGTACTTACACGCACTTACACACACTTACACGTACTTACACATGCTTACATGCACTTACACATACTTACACACACTTATTTGCACTTACACATGCTTAGACATACTTCCGCATGCTAATACACACTGACACGTGCTTACACGCACTTACACGAACGTACACTTACATGCACTTATACGTACTTACACGCACTTACACACACTTGCACACACTTATACACACTTACACGCACTTACACATACTTTACACACACTTACACTCACTTACATGCACTTATACGTACTTACACGCACTTACACACACTGACACGTACTTACATTTACTTACTTGTACTTATATGCACTTACACGTACTTGCACACACTTACACGCACTTACACTTACTTACTCGCACTTACACGCACTTACACGCACTTACACGCACTTACACGCAGTTACACACACTTATACGCACTTACACACACTAACATGCACTTACACGCACTTACACACACTTATACGCATTTACACAAACTTGCACGTACTTACACACACTTACACATACCTACATGCACTTACACGCACTTCCCCACACTTACATGCACTTACACGTACTTACAAGCACTTACACAGACTTACATGCTTTTACACATACTTACACATACTTATACGTACTTAAACCCACTTATACACACTTATACGCACTTACACGCACTTACACATACTTACACGTACTTGCACAAACGTATACGCACATACACCAACTTACATGTACTTACACACACATATACGCACTTAAACGTACTTACACATACTTACACACAATTTCACTCACTTCCACACACTTACACAAACTTACACGCACTTACACACACTTACATGCCCTTACACGCACTTACATGCACTAACATGTACTTCGATGCACTTACAAGCACTTACACGCACTTACACGCACTTAGACGCACTTACACATACTTACACATACTAACACACACTTACACATACTTACACGCACATACAGATACCTACACACACTTCCACACACTTACACGCACTTACACGCACTTACATGCACTAACACACACTTGAACCAACTTAGACACACGTACACGCATTTCACACACTTACACACACTTACACGAACGTATACCCACGTACAAGCACTTACACGCACTTACACGCACTTACACACACTTACACGCACTTACACGTACTTACACACACTTACACGCACTTACATGCACTTACACATACTTACACGCACTTACACACATTTACGAGCACTTACACGCATTTACACACACCTACACGCACTTACACGCACTTACACGCACTTACACGCAATTAGACACAGTTACATACACTTATACACACTAACATGCACCAACACGCACTTGCACGTACTTACACGCACTTACATGCACTTACACGCACTTACACGTACTTACACGTACTTACACAAACTTACACGCACTTACACGCTCTAACACGCACTTATATGCACTTACACACACTTCCACGTACTTGAACGTCCTTATAAAAACTTACAGGTAAGTACACAGACATAAACAACACTAACACGCACTTACACATACTAATTCGCACTTACACACACTTAAACGCACTTATATGCACTTACACAAAGTTACACGCACTTACATGCACTTACACATACGTACACGCACTTACACGTACTTTCATGGACTTACACGCACTTAAACACACTTACACGCACTTACACGCACTGACACGTGCTTTCACGTACTTCCACACATTTACATGCACCTTAGAGGCACTTATACGCACCTACACGCACTTACTCACACTTACACATACTTACACGCACAAACACGCACTTACGCCTACTAACACGTACATGCTCCTACACACATTGACACGCACTGACACGCACTTACACGCACTTACACGCACTTACACAAACTTACACACACTAACACACACTTACACAAACCTACACAAACCTACACGCAGTTACACGGATTTTCACACACTTACCCAAACATACACGTACTTACACACACTTACACGTACTTACATGCACCAAAACACACTAACACGCACTTACACGGACTTACACGCACTTACACACACTTCCATGTTCTTACACACACTTACACACACTTACACGTACTTACACGTACTTACACGCACTTACACAAACTTACACGCACTTACACCAAGTTACACATACTTACACACACTTATACGCACTTACACGCACTTACATCACTTACATACACTGACACACACTTACACACACTTACACAAACTTACACGCACTTAAATGCACTTACACGTAATTATACACACTTACATGAACAAATACGCACTTACACGCACTGACACACACTTACACGCACTCATGCACTTACACACACTTACACGCACTTACACGCACTTGCAAAACTTACACACACTTACTTGCACTTACACGCACTTACACACACGTACACAAACGTACACGCACTTACACATACTCACACGTACTTACACGTACTTACACACACGAATATGTACTTAAACCCACTTACACACACTTACACGTACTTACACACAATTACATGCACTTACACGCACTACCACCTACTTGCACACACTTACACACACTTACACACAGTTACACGCACTTTCACACACTTACTTACACAAACTTACACACTTACACACACTTACATGCACTTACACGTACTTCTGTGCACTTACACACACTTACATGCACTTACGCACACTTATACGCACTTACACACACTTATACGCACTTACACGCACTTGCACACACTTACACACACTGACACGCACTTACACGTAATTACAAACACTTACACGCACCTACACACACTCACACGCACGTACACGGACTTACACACACTTACATGCACTGACATAAAGTTTCATGCACCTACACACACCTACAAGTACTTACACGCACTTACACGGACTTACACGCACTTACATGCACTTACACAAACCTAGACATACTTACACACACTTAAACGCACTGACACGTACTTACATGCACTTACACATACTTAAGCAAACTTACACGCACGTACACACACTTACACATACTTACACGCACTAACACGCACTTCCCTACACGTTAACACACTTACACGTACTTCCACGCACGTACACGCACTTACATGCACTTATATACTCTTACACGTACTTACACGCAATTACACGTACTTATACGCACTTACACGCACTTACACGACTGACACACACTTACACGCACTTACACACGCTTACACACACTTACACGAATGTACACACACTTACACGTACGCACGCAAACTTCCACGTACTTACGTGCACTTACACGCACTTACACGCACTTACACGCACTTAAACACACTTATACGCACTGACACTCACTTACACGCACTTACACGCACTTACATGCACTTACACGCACTTACATGAACTTACATGGACTTATACGTAATTATACGTACTTACACGCATTTACACGCATTACATGCACTTACACTTACTTCCACACACTTACACACACTTACACATACTTACACGTACTTACACGCACTCACACACACTTACATGCACTTACACGCACTTACACGTACTTACACGCATTTAAATGCACTGACACATACTTACATGCACTTACACGCACTTAAACAAACTTACACGAACGTACACGCACTTACACGTACTTACACATATTTACACGCACTTACACGTACTTATACAAACTTACACGCACTGACACGCACTTACACACACTTACTCGCACTTCCCCACACTTATACGCACTTATACGTACTTCCACATACTTATATGCACTTACATGCACTTATACGCACTTACACGCATCTACACGCACTTACACGCACTTACACAAATTTACACACACATACACACACTTACACACACTTACACGTACTTATACACACTTATACACACTTACACATACTTACACGTACTTACACGCACTTACACGCACTTGTATATACTTACACATACTTGCAAACACTTACATGCACTTACACGTACTTACACGTATTTATAGACACTTACACACACTTACATGTACTTACACGCCCTTACACGCACTTATACGCACTTACACGCAGTTACACAAACTTTCATGCACATACATGCGCCTACACGCACTTACAGGTACTTACATGTACTTACACACACTTACATGCACTTAAACGCACTGACACGTACTTACATGCACTTACACGTACTTACACGCACTTACATGCACTTACACGTACTTTAACAAACTTACACGCACTTACACACACTTACACGCACTTACACGCACTTCCCCGCACTTACACGCACTTACACGTACTTCCATGCACTTACACACACTTACATGCACTTATACGTACTTACACACACTTACACGTACTTACAGGTATTTACACACACTTACACGCACTTACACAACTTACACGCACTTACACGCACTTCTACGCACTTACACACACTTACACAAACGTACACGCACTTAAATGCACGTACGCGAACTCACACGCAATTACATGCACTTACACGCACTTACACACACTTCCACGTACTTACACGCACTTATACGCACTTACACCATTTACACGCACTTACATGCACTTACATGCACTTAAATACATTACATGCAATTAGACACACTACGACACATTTACACACACTTACACATACTTACACACACTTACATGCACTCACACACACTAACACGCATTTACACGCACTCACACACACTTACACGCCCTTACACGTACTTACACGCACTTACACACACTTACATGCACTTACACGTACTTACATGCACTGAAACACACTAACATGAACTTACACGGACTTACACACACTTACGTACACTTAGACGCACTTACACGCATTTACACGTACTTACATGCACTTACACGCACTTACAAAAACTTACACGCACTTACACCAACTTACACGTACTTACATACACTTACACGCACTTACACACACTTACATGTACTTACACACACTTACAGACAATTACACACACTTACACACACTTACATGAACTTACACGCACTTACACGTACTTACATGCACTTACACCAACTTACACGCACTTACATGCACTAACACGCACTTACACACACTTACAAGCAATTACACGCACTTACACGCACTTACACATACTTACACGCACTTACACGCACTGACATACACTTACACATACTTACATGCACTTACACAAACTTACACACATCTCCATATACTTACACGTACTTACAGAAACATAAACGGCACTTACAGACATTTACATGCACTTACACGCACTTACATGCACTTACACGCACTTCAACAAACTCACACGCACGTACACGCATTTCACACACTTAACGCACTTGCACAAACTTACACACACGTACACGCACTTACATGCACTTACATGCACTTACACGTACTTACACACACTTGCACGAACTGACACAAACTTACACGCACTTATACGCACTTACACCCACTTGCACGCACTTACACGCACTTACACACACTTCCACGTACTTGCATGCACTTGAATGCACTTACACGTACCTATATGCACATACACGTACTTACACATACGTACACACACTTACACACACTTGTACGTACTTACACGCACTTACACACACTTACACGCACTTACACGCACTTACACACACCTACACGTACTGACACACACTTACACGTACTTACACGTACTTACATACAATTACACACACTTACACGCACTAACATGCACCAACATGCACATACACACACTTACACACACTTACACGCACTTACACACACTAACACGCACTTATATGCACTTACACACACATCCACGCACTTAAACGCCCTTATACAAACTTACATGTAACTACACGCACATAAGCCGCGCTTACACGTACTTATACGCACTAACACGCACTTACACGCACTTATACACACTTACACCCACTTACACCAAGTTACACGCACATGCATGCACTTACACATACTTACACGCACTTGCACGCACTTTCACGTACTTACACGCACTTACACACACTTAAATGCACTTACACATGCTTACACGTACTTCCATGCATTTACACAAATTTACATACACCTACACGCACTTACACGCACCTACATGCACTTACACACACTTATACATACTTACACGCACTTACACACACTTACACGCACTTCCATGTACTTACAAGTACTTACACGCACTTACACACACTTACACACACTTACATGCACTTAAATGCACTTACACGCAATTACGCGCACTCACTTACACTTACATGCACTTACACACACTTACACGCACCTACATGCACTTGCACGTATTTACACGTACTCACACTCACTTACACATACTAACACAAACTTACACGCACTTACACGAACACACTTACAAACACATACATTTACTTACAAAAAATTACATGCACTTACACACACTGACACGCATTTACACGCACTTACACAAATGTACTTGCACTTACACGTAGTTACACGAACTCACACACGCTTACAAGCACTTACACACACTTATACGTACTTAAATACCCTTACACCCACTTTCACACACGTATACACACTAACACGCACTTACATGTACTTACACACACTTACATATACTTACATGCACTTACATGCACTTACACACACTTACACGCACTTACACGCACTGACACGTACTTACACGCACTAACTTGCACTTGCAAACACTTACACCCACTTACACACACTTACACATACTTACATGCACTTACATGTGCTTACATGTACTTACACGTACTTACACGCACATACTTGCACTTACACGTACTTATATGTACTTACACGTACTTACATGCACTTACATGCATTTACACGTACTTACACACAATTACATGCACGTAATTTACTTACATGCACTTACACACACTTACACATATTTACACACACTTACACGCACTTACACACACTTACACGTACTAACACGCACTAACACACACTTACACGCACTTACGCTTACACGCACTTACACGCACTGACATGAACTTACACAAACTTACACGCACTTGTACAGAGCTACACGAACTTACACGCAATGAAACAGAACTGACACGTACTTACATGCACTTGAACTAAACTGACCCACAATAACAATCACTTACACACACTTGCACGCACTTCCACATACTAACAAACACCTACACGTACTTACACACACTTACACACACTTAGACGCACTTGCACGTACTTACACAAACTTACACGAACTAACACACACTTCAACTGAACTTACACGCACTTAGACGCACTTCCATGCACTAAACACGTACGTACACACACTTACACACACTTACACACACTTACACGAACTTAAACCACACTTACACACACTTACACGTACTTACACGCACTTATACACACCTACACGTACTTACACAAACTTATATTTACTTACATACACTTACACGCACTTACACACACTTACACACACTTACACACACTTTCACCTACATATACTTACTTACACGCTTTTACACGCACTTACATGCACTTACACGTACTTAAACGTACTTACACGTACTTACACATACTTACACGCACTTACACGCACTTACACGCACGTACACTCACTTACACGCACTTACACACACTTAGACACACCAACACAAACTTACAAGCACTTACACGCACTTACACACACTTAAGGTACTTACACGCACTTACACATACTTACTCACACTTACACACTTTTATATGCACTTACACGCACTTACACGTACTTACACGCACTTGCACACACTTACACGCACTTACATGTACTTACACACACTTACACGCACTTACACGCACTCACACGCACTTACACATACTTACACGCACTTACACGTATCTACATGTACTTACACGCACTTACACGCACTTACACGCACTTACACACACTTACACACAATTCTACATGCTTACACGCACTTGCACGCACTTACATGCACTTACACACACTACACCATTACAAGTATATGCACTTACACACACTTACAGACACTTGAACGCACTTTCATGAACTTACACACACTTACACAAACTTACACGCACTTGCATGCACTTACATATACTTCCACGCACTTATGTGCACTTACATGCACTTACACGTAGTTACACGACGTACACGTACTTACACACACTTACACACACTTACATGGAGGTACACACAGTTACATGTACTTTTGTGAACTTACACATACATACACGTACTTACACGCACTTACACACATTTACACACACTTACACATACTTATATACACTTAGACCCACTTACACGCACTTACACACACTTAAACATACTTACACGTACTCACACGCACTTACATGCACTTACACCCACTTATACGGACTTAAACCCACTTACACGCACTTACACGCAATTACACACACTTCCACACACTTACACATACTTACACATACATACACGCACTTCCACACACTCACACGCACTAACACGCATTTACACACACTAACATGCACTTACACGCACTTACACGCACTTACATGTATTTACACGGACTTACACGTACTTACACACACTAACACGCACTTACATGCACTTACACACACTTACACGTACTTACATGCACTTACATGTACTTACACGCACCTACACGCACCTAAACGCACTGACCCGCACTTACACAAATTTACACACACTTACACGCACTGACACGCACTTACACGTACTTACATGCACTTATCCACACTTACACAAATGTACACGCACTTATACACACTGACACGTACTTACACGCACTTATACGCACTTACACGCACTTATACATACTTACACCCACATGCATGCACTTACAAAAACTTATACGTACTTACACAAACTTACACGCACTTATACGCACTTGCACGCAATTACACCTACTTACACGCACTTACACTCACTAACACGTACTAACATGCACGTACATGCACTTACACACACTTACACGCATTTACATGCACTAACACAAACTTACATGAACTTACACCCACTTACACGAACGTACACGCACTTACACACACTTACACGCACTTACGCACACTTATATGCACTTACACACACTTACACATACTTATACACACGTATACGCACTTACACGCACTAACATGCACTTACACGCACTTACATGTACTTATACGTACTTATGCGCACTTACACACACTTGCCTACACTTACACGTACTTACACGCACTTACACACACTTGTAAGCACTTACACGCTCTTACACGCACTTACATCCACTTACACACACTTGTACAAACTTCCACACAACTACACGTACCTACACGCACTTACACACACTTACACGTACTTACACACACTTACATGCACTGACACACACTCATACGCACTTACATGCACTTACACGCTCTTACACGCACTTACACAAACTTACAGGTACATACACGCACTTACACATACTTGCACTCACTTACACGCACTTCCACACACTTACACACACTTATACATACTTCCACCCACTTACATGCACTTACACGCACTTACACAAACTTACACGCACTTATACACACTTACACATACTTACACGAAATAACATGACTTACACGCACTTCCACGCACTTACACGCACTTGTACACACTTACACAAACTTACATGTACTTATACACAATTTCGCAAACTTAGATGCACTTACACGTACTTATTCGCACTTACACGCACTTACACGCACTTACACACACGTATACGCACTTACATCCACTTACATGCAGTTACACGTACTTACATGCACTAACACGCACTTACACGTACTTAAACGCACTTATATGCACTAACACATACTTCCACACACTTACACGCATTAATAGGCACTTACACACACTCAGACGCACTCACACACATTCACAGGGACTAACACGCATGTACACGCAATAACACGCACTTACACGCACTTACAAGCACTTACAGGCACTTACACGCACTTACATGCACTCACACGCACTGACACGCACTCACACATACTTACACGTACTTCCACGTACTTACACGAAAGTACACGCAGTCACACGCACTTGTACGCACTTACACGTACTTGCACGTACTTACACGCACTTACATGAACTTACACGTACTTACATGCACTAACACGTACTTACACGCACTTACTAGCACTTACACGCACTTACACACACTAACATGTACTTACACACACTTATACGCACTTACATGCACTTACATGTACTTAAACACACTTACACGCAGGTACATGCACTTATACACACTTAAACGAACTTACACACACATGTACGCATTCCACGTACTTACACACACTTACACCGACTTACACGTACTTGCACAAACTTACACACACTTACACGCACTTACACAAACTTACACACACTTATACGCACGCACATGCACTTACACCAACTTACAACACTTACACGTACTTACACGTACTTACATGCCATTACACGTACTTCCACGCACTTACACATACTTACACGTACTTCCACGCACTTACATGCACTTATATGCATTTACACGCACTTACACACACTTACACAAACTTACACGCACTTACACATACTTACACACACCTACACACACTTACCCGTACTTAAACGCACTTACACGACTTACATGCACTTACACGCACTTACACATACTTACACACACATACACAAACGTAAACACACTTACACACACTTACACAAAAGTACACTTTCTTACACGCACTTACGCAAACTTACACGCACGTATACACACTTACACGCACTTACACGCACTTACACATACTTATACGCACTTATACGCAGTTACACACATTAACACACACTTACACGTACTTACACGCACTTACACGATCTTATACGTACTTATACGCACTCATACGCACTTACACGTACTCACACACACTAACACACATTTATACGCACTCACACGCACTTACACGCACCTACGTGCACTTACGTGCACTTACACGCACTTACACGTACTTACATGCACTTACAGGCACTTATAGGCACTTACACGCACTTACAAGCACTTATAAGTACTTACACTTACTTACATGTACTTACACGTGCTTGCACGTACTTACATGTACTTACACGCACTTACTTGCACTTACACATACTTGCATGTACTTACACATACTTCCACGTACTTTGACACTCTTACACACACTTAAACGCACTTACATGCACTTACACGCCCTTACACGTACTTACACGTGCTTACTTGCACTTACACGTACTTACACTTACTTACTTGCACTTAAACTTACTTACACACACTTACACGTGCTTACATGTACTTACCCACACTTACACACACTTACACAATCTTACACGCACTTACACGCACTTACATGCACTTACACGCACGTACACCCAATTGCAGACACTAACACGCACTTACACACACTTACATGCAGTTATATGCACTTGCACACACTTACACACACTTACACGTACTTATACGCATGTACACGCACTTTCACGAACTTACACACACTTACACGCACTTACACACTTTTACACGCACTTACACGCACGTACATGTACTTACACACACTAACATGCACTTACACACACTTACGTGCACTTACACATACTTACACGCACTTACACACACTTTCATGCACTTACACAAACTTACACGCACTTACACAAACCTACACGTACTTACACACACTTATACGCACTTAATAGCACATACAGGTACTTACACGCACTTACACGTACTTACACAAACTTACACGCACTTACACGCATTTACACACACTTACATGGACTAACACGCACTTACATACACAAGCACTTACACACACTTACACGCACTTACACACCCTTACACGCACTTACACGTACTTACACACACTAACACACACTTCCACGTACTTATACGCACTTACACAAACTTACACACACTTCTACGCACTTACACGTACTTACACAAACTAAAACCGCACTTACACACACTAACACATACTCACACGCACTTACATGCACTTACACGCACCTGAACTTACACGCACGTACACGCCCTTACATGCACTTATACGCACTTACACTCACTTACACGTACTTAGACACACTTACACACACTTACACGTACTTACACAACCTTACACGTACTTACACACACTTAGACACCCTTACACGGACTTACACATACTTACATGCACTTACATGTACTTACACGCACTTCCACGCATTTACATGTACTAACACGCACTTCCACATGTTTGCAGGCACTTACATGCACTTACACACACTTACACTCACAAACACGCACATACATGCACTTACACGCACTTACATGCACATACACATACTTATACGCACTTGAAAGACTTACACGCACTTACACACATTTACATGCACTTACACATACTTACACGAATGCACACGCACTTACCAAACTTACATACACTTACACGCACTTACACACACCTTCACACACTTACATTCACTTATACGCTCTTACACCTACTTATTCTAACTTACATGCACTTACATGCACTTACACGAACTTACACTCACTTACATGCACTTACACACACTTACATGCACTTATACGTATTTATACGTACTTAAACCCACTTACACACACTTACACACACTTCTATGCAGTTACACGCACTTACACACACTCACACGCACTTACACATACTCACATGCACTAACATGTTTTCACATGCACTCGCACATACTTACACGTACTTACACACACTTACACGCACTTACACACACTTACACGCACTTACACGCACTTACACACACCTACACGCGCTTACACATACTTACAGGAACTTACACGTCTTTACACGCACTTATATGCTCTTACACATACTTACACGCACTTACATGCATTTACATGCAATTCCACACACTTATACACACTTATACGCACTTACACGGACTTACACACACTTACATGCACTTACACATATGTATACACACTTACACACACTTACACGCACTTACACATACTTACACACACTTACACGTACTCACATGCACTTATACGCACTTACACGCACTTACACGCACTTACACGCACTTACACAAACTGACATTCCCTAGCGCGCACAAACACACACTTACACGCTCTTACATGCACTCACAGACTTACGCATACTCACATGCACTTACACGCACTTACACGTACTTACATGCAGTTACACGTATTTACATACACTTACACGCACTTACACGCACTTGCACGTACTTTCACGCACTTGCACGCACTTACACATACTTACATACACTTAAACGCACTTACACATACTTACACGCACTTGAACAAAGTTACACACACTTAAACACACTTACATACACTTACACGCACTTACTCGTACTTACACGCACTTACACGCACTTACACGCACTTACACACACTTACACGTACTGATAGGCACTTAAACGCACTTACACGCACTTACACACACTTACACGCACTTACACATAGTTTCACGCACTTTCACATTCATACACGCACTTACATGCACTTACACACACTTACACACACATGCACGAACTTATACGTACTTACCCGCACTTACATGCACTTACACATACTTTTATGCACTTACACATAATTACACAAACTTACACGCACTTACACGTACTTACACACATTTACACGAACTTACATGCACTTACAGGCACTTACACGTAGTTACACACATTTACACACACTAACACACACTTACACGTACTTATATGCACTTACGCGCACTTACATGCACTTACACGCACTTACACATACTTATGTGCACTTACACGTACTTCCACACACTTGAATGCACTTACAAAAACTTACACAAAACTACACGCACATTAACCGCACTTACACGCACTACACACACTTACATGCACTTACACACACTCACATGCACTTACAAATTGCTTTCACGCACTTACATGCACTTTCACACACTTACACAAACTTACACGCACTTACGCGCACTTACACACACTAACACGCACTTACACACACGAACACACACTTACACACACTAAGACACACTTAGACACACTTACACATAATTACACGCACTTACACGTATTTACACGCACTTACACGGACTTACATGCACTTATACGCACTTACACGTACTTACACACATTTACACATATTTACAAGCGCCTAAACACATTTACACACACCTACAGGCACTTACACGTACTTACACTCACTTACACATACTTACACGTACTTACACGTACTTACATAAAACGTACACGTACTTACACGCACTTACACTCACTTACACACACTGACACGCACTTACACGCACTTACACCTACTTACACGCTCTTACATATACTTACACGCACTCATACGCACTCACACATACGTAAACACACTTGCTTGTACCTACACACACTAATACACGCTAACACGCACGTAAATGCACTTTTCCACACTTACATGCACTTAAACACACTTACATGCACTTACGCACACTCACATGCACTTACACGCACTTACACGCGCATACACATACATATACATACTTACACGCACTTACATGCACTTACACGGACTTATACGCCCTTACATGATGTACAGGCACTTACATGTACTTGCACACACTTACACACACTTACACAAACATACACACTTATGCAAACGTACACGCACTTACACGCACTTACACGCACTTATACACACTTACACACACTTACACACACTTACACACACTTACACACACTTACACACACTTACACATACAAACACACACTTACACGCATTTACATGCACTGACACGTACTTACACGTACTAACACACACTCACACGCACTCACACGCTCTTAGACACACTCACACTCACTTACACTCACTTACACACACTTACACGTAATCAAACGTACTTACACGCACTTACAAGTACTTACACCCACTTACTTGCACTTACACCTACTCACACGCACTTGCACATACTTACACACACTTACACCAGTTACGCGCACTGACACAAACTTACACGTACGTACACGTACTTATATGCACTTAGATGCACTTACATCGCACTTACACGTACTTACACGTATGTGCACACACTTACATGTACTTACATACACTTATACGCACTTACATGAACTTGCACATACTAACACACACTTACACGAACTTACACACACTTACACACATTTACACATACTTACATGTACTAACACCCACTAACATGGACTTACACGTACGTATACGCACTTACACGCACTTACACACACTTACACCCATCCACACGCACATACACGGACTTATATGCACTTGCACGAACTTACACACTGTTACACGTACTTACACGCACTAACGCGCACTAACACACACTTACGAGCACTTACATGCACTTACACACACTTGCACGCACTTATACACACTTATATGCACTTATTCATATCTACACGCACTTATATGTACTTACACGCACTTTTACATTTTGACAAGCACTTCCACAACTTACATGCACTTACACGTACTTACACGCACTTACGCACACTTACAGGCACTTACCTGAACTTACACGTACTTTCACACCCTTATACGCACTTACACGTACTTACACTCACTTAGACGCTTTGATACGCACTTACACGCACTTACACGTACTCACTTACACTTACACGCACTTACACGCACTTACACACACTTATATGCACTTACACAAACTTACACGCACTTACACGCACTTACATGCACTTCCATGCACTTACACGTACTTACACGCACTTACACGCACTTACACACACTGATACATACTTACACGCACTTATACGCACTTACATACACTTACGGACACTTACACATACTTATACGCACTTACACGCACTTACACGCACTTACACACACTTACACGCACTTACACACACTTACACTCACTTACTTGCACTTGCAAGCACTGACACCCACTTACACACACTTAAACGCACTTACACATACTTACACCTACTCACATGTACTTACACGTACTTACACGCACTTACTTGCACTTACACACACTAACACGTACCTACACGCACTTACACGCACTTACATGCACTTACCCACACTAACACGCACTTACACGTACTTACACGCACTTACACGTACTTACGCACACTAACACACAATAACACGTACTTACACGTACTTCAACACACTGACACGCACTTACACAAACTTATACAAAGTTACTCGCACTTACACGAACTTACACGCACTTACACAAACTTAAACCATACTTACATGGACTTACATGCACTTACACGTACTTGCACGCACTTACACATACTTACATACATGTACACGCACATACACGCACGTACACGCACCTACACACACTTACACCCACTTATACACATTTACACACACTTACACGTACTTACACGCACTTACACACACTTTCACTCACTTACACACATTTACACATACTTACACACAATTACACCAACTTACACAGACCTCCACGCACATATACTCACTCGTGCGAACTCAAACTACACTTAGACGCACTTACACGCTCTTACACAAATCAACACACACTAACACACACTTACATGCACTTACACTCACTTACACGCACTTATACGCACTTACACGTACTTACACGCACTTACACGCACTTACACGCACTTACACGCACTTACATGCACTTACACGCACTTTCACATGCATACACGAACTTACACGCACTTACATGCACTTACTTGCACTTACACTAATTACACATACTTAGACACACTTACACACAATTGCAAGCACTTCCACGTACTTACACGGACTTACACGCACTTGCACGGACTTAAATAAACTTACACGCACTTAAAGGAACTTACACGTACTTATATGCACTTACACTTACACACGCACGTATAACCACTTACACGTGCTTACAAGCACTTACACACACTTACACGTACTTACACGCACTTACACGTACTCATACAAACTGACACGCACTTACACGCACTTACATGCACTTACACACACTTACACGCACTTACACGCACTTACACGCACTTACACGTACTTATACGCACTTACACGCACTTACACAAATGTATACGTACTTACACGCACTTACACACACTTACACGTACATACATCCACTTACAAGTACTTACACGCACTTACACGAATTCACACGTACTTACATGCACTTACACGCACTTACACGCACTAACACGCACTTACACGCACTTACACGCACATACACGCACTTACACACATTTACACGTACTTACATGTACTTACACGCACTTACACATACTTATATGCACTTAACACGCACTTACATACTTACACGCACGTACACGCACTTACACGTACTTACACGCACTTACACGTACTTGTATGCACTTGCATACTCTTACACGCACTTATATGTAATTAAGTACACTTACACGCACGCACACGCACTTACTCGCAGGTACATGCACTTGCACATACTTACACACACGTACACACACTAGCACACACTTACACGCACCTACACACACTTACACAAACTTACACACACTTACACGCACTTACACACACTTACAGGCACTTGAACACACTTACACATACTTACACGTACTTACACGTACTTACACGTACTTACACAAACATACACGTACTTACACGTGCTTACATGCACATACCCACAATTACACGCACTTACATGCAGATACACACACTTACACGCACTTACACGCACTTACACACACTTACACAAACTTATACGCACTTACACGTACTTACACGCACTTACATGCACTAACACACATTTACACGCACTTTAAAGCACTTACATGCACTTACACGCACTTACACGTACTTGCAAATACTTACACACACTTACACACACTTACACATACTTACACGCACTTACACCCACTCACACAAACAGAAAGCACACTTACACGCACTTACACACACTTATAAGTACTTACATGTACTTGCACACACTTACACGCACTTACACATACTTACACGTACTTACTTATACTTACACGTACTTACACGTCCTTATACATACTTACACGCACTTGCACCCACATACACGCACTTACACGTACATGCACGCACTTATACGCACTGTCACGCACTTACACGCACTTACATGCACTTACACACACTTACATGTACTTACATGCACTTACATGCACTTACATACACTTACATGTACTTACTTGCACTTACACATAATTACATGTCCCTATACGTACTTAAACACACTTACACGTACATTTACACACTTACACAAAGTTACATGCACTTACACGCACTTACATGCACTAACACGCACTTCCACGTACGTACACAAACTTGCACACATTTACGAGCACATACTTGCAGTTAAGCGCACTTAGTCACACGTACACGCACTTATACGCATGTACACGCACGTACACGCAATTACACGCACTTACATGCAATTACACGCACTTACACGCACTGACACACACTTACACACACTTATAAAAATTACATGCATTTACACACACTTATATGCACTTACACGCACTTACATGCACTTACATGCACTTACACGCACTTACAACAACTTATACAAACTTACCCATAATTACACGCACTTCCACGTACTTACACGCACTTATACGCTCTTAGAAAAACTTACACGCACTTACACGTACTTACACGCACGTACACAAACATACATGCACTTACACACACTTACATGCACCTACATGCACTTACACGCACTTACACGCACTTATACGCACTTACACAAACGTACACGCACTTACACGCACTTACACATACTTACACAATCTTACACGCACTTGTACACACTTATATGCACTAACACACACTTACATGCACTTACATGTACCAACACGTACTTACACGCATTGACACGCACTTACACGCACTTACACCCTCTTACACATACTTACACGCAGTTACACGTACTTACACACACTTACACACACTTACACGAACTTACACGTACTTACACCAACTTAAACGTACTTGCACTCACTTACACACACTTACACGTACTTACACGCACTTACACGCACTGACACACACTTATAGGCACTTACACTCACATACACAGACTTACACGCACTAACAAACACTTACACGTACTTGCATGTACTTACATGTACTTACACACACTTACACGTACTTACACACACTTACACATACTTACACGCACTTTCACACACTTACATGCTTTTACACACACTTACACTCACTTACTTGCACTTGCAAGCACTGACACCCACTTACACACACTTACACGCACTTACACGTACTTACACGTACTCACATGTACTTATACGTACTTACACGCACTTACTTGTACTTACACACACTTACACGTACTTATACACACTTACACGCACTAACATGCACTTACCCACACTAACACGCACTTCCATGCACTTACACGCACTTACGTACACTAACACGCACTAATACGTACTTACACGCACTTACACGCACTTACACAAACTTATACAAACTTATACAAACTTACACGCACTTACACGAACTTACACGCACTTACACAAACTTAAACCATAATTGCATGGACTTACATGCACTTACACGTACTTGCACGTACTTACACGTACTTATACACACATACACGCATATACACGCACTTACACGCACCTATACGCACTTACAACCACTTATACACATTTACACACACTTCCATGTTCTTACACAAATTTACACGCACTAACACGTACTTGCACACACTTACACGCACTCACACACACTTACACGCACTTACACCCACTTACACGCACTTACACGCACTTACACGCACTTATACGCACTTACACGTACTTACACGAACTTACATTCACTTACACGAACTTACACGTACTTACACGTACTTACATGCACTTACACATACTTTCACACACTTACACAAACTTACACGCACTTACACGCACTTACTTGCACTTACACATACTTACACATACTTACACGCACTTACACACACTTACAAGCACTTCCACGTACTTACACGCACTTACACGTACTTACACGCACTAAAACGAACTTACACGCACTTATATGCACTTACACGCACACACGTATGTATAAGCACTTACACGCGCTTACAAGCACTTACACACACTTACACGTACTTACACGCACTTACACGTATTCACACAAAATGACACGCACTTACACGCACTTACATGCACTTACACGCACTTACACACACTTAGACGCACTTACACGCACTTACACGCACTTATACACACTTACACACACTTACACAAACTTACACGTACTTACACGCACTTACACCTACTTAGAGGCACTTACACCCCCTTACATGCACTTACACGCACTTACACAAACTTACACGTACTTACATGCTTTTACACGAACTTACACACATTAACACGCACTTACACGCACTTACACGTACATACACGCACTTACACGCATTTACACGTACTTACATGTACTTACACATACGTATACACACTTACACGCACTTAACATACACTTACACACACTTACATGCACGTACACGCACTTACACGTACTTACATGCACTTGTACGTACTTATATGCACTTGCATACTCTTACACGCACTTATACGCACTTAAGTACACTTACACACATGGACACGCACTTACTCGCACGTACATACACTTGCACGTACTTACCCACAGGTACACACACTTGCACACACTTACACGCACCTACATGCACTTACACAAACATACACGCATTTACACGTACTTACACGCACTTATATGCACTTACATGCACTTACACGCATTTGCACAAACTTACACAAACTTTGACGCACTTACACGCACTTACACACACGTACATGCACTTGAACACACTTACACATACTTACACGTACTTACACGTACTTACACGTACTTACACGATCATACACATACTTACACGTGCTTATATACACATACACGCAATTACACGCACTTACATGCACTTACACGCACTTACACATCCTTACATGCACTTACACACACTTACAGGCACTTACACGCACTTACACGTACTTGCACGCACTTACACGCACTTACATGCACTTACACAAACGTACACGCACTTACACCAACTTACATGTACTTACACGCATGTACACACACGTACACGTACTTACACGCACTTTTACGCACATAAACGACTTACACGCACTTCTACAAACTTATACGCACTTACACGTACTTACACGTACTTACATGTACTAACACGCATTTACACGCACCTACAAGCACTTACATGCAATTAAACGCACTTACATGCACTTACACACACTTACACACACTTACACGCACTTACACATACTTACACGCACTTACACCCACTTACACAAGCTTAACCCGCACTTACACGAACAGAAAGCGCACTTACACGCACTTATACACACTTAAACGTACGTACAAGTACTTGCACGCACTTACACGCACTTACACATACTTACACGTACTTACTTACACTTACACATACTAACACATCCTTTTACATACTTACACACACTTACATCCACATACACATACTTACATGCACGTGCACGTACTTACACACACTTTCACGTACTTACACGCACTTACATGCACGTACACACACTTACATGTACTTACATGCACTTACACGCACTTACACACATTTACATGTACTTACTTGCACTTACACGTACTTACACGTCCTCATACGTACTTACACGCACTTACACACACATACACGCACTTACACAAGATTACATGCACTTATACGCACTAACATATACTTCCACGCACGTACACAAACTTGCGCACACTTACACGCACATACATGCACATAAGCACACTTATTCGCACGTACACGCACTTACACGCATGTACACGCACGTACACACACGTACATGCACTTACATGCACTTACACGCACTTACACGCACTTACACGCATTTACAGGCACAAATAAAAATACACATATTTACATGCACTTATATGCACCTACACGCACTTACATGCACTTACACGTACTTACACATACTTACACGCACTTACACGTACTTACACATACTTACACGCACTTACATGCACGTACACAAACATACACGCACTTACACGCACTTACATGCACCTACATGCACTTACACCCACTTACACACACTTACACGCACTTACATAAACGTACACGCACTTACACGCACTTACACGCACTTACACGATCTTACGCGCACTTATACGCACTTACATGCACCTACACGTACTTACACGCACTAACACGTCCAAACACGTACTTACATGGATTGACACGCACTTACACGCACTTACACGCTCTTACACGTACTTACACGTACTTACACGCACTGACACACACTTACACACACTTTCACCAACTTACACGTACTATCACCAACTTACACATACTTGCACGCACATACACGCACTTACACGCACTTACACGCACTTACACGTACTTACACGCACTTATAGGCACTTACACGCACATACACAAACTTACACGCACTTACGAGTACCTACACACACTCACATGCACTAACACACATTTACATACACTTACAAGCACTTACACGCACTTACACACACTTACATGCACTGACACACACTTACACGCACATACACATACTTACATGCACTTACATGTACTTACATGAACTTGAACTGCACTTACACGCACTTACACGTACTTACACTCACTTATACGCACTTTCATGCACTTATACGCACTTACACACTCTTACACGAGCTTACATGCACTAACACGCACTTACACACACTTACACATACTTACACACACTTACACGCAGTTACATGTACTTACACGTACTTTTTTGCACTTACACGCACTGATACGCACTTACACGTACTTACACATACTTACACGAACTTACATTCACTTACACGAACTTACAATTACTTACACGCACTTACACACACTTACACGCTTTTACACGCACTTACACGCACTCACACGCACTTAGACGTACTCACACATACTTACATGCACTTACACACACTTACACGTACTTAACATGCACTTACACGCACTTACATACACTGACACACACTTACACAAAGGTACACAAACTTACACGCACTTATACGCACTTACATGCACATAAACACACTTACACATACTTCTACGTACTTACACGTACTTACATGTACTTACACAAACATACACGCACTTACACGTACTTACACACACCTAAATGCAACTACATGCACTTACATGCACTTACATGCACTTACACAAACTTACACGCACTTACACGCACTTACAAGCACTTACACACGCTTACACGTACTTGCACGCACTTACATGCACTTACACGCACTTAAACCAACTTACATGTACGTACACGCACGTGTACACATGTACACACACTTCAATGCACTTACACGCACTTACACTCACTTACACGTACTTACACAAACTTACACACACTTACACATACTTACACACACTTACATGCACTAACACGGATTTACACGCACTTACAAGCACTCACATGTACTTACACACACTTACACATACTTACACACACTCTCACATACTTACATGCACTAACACATACGTACATGTACTTACACCCACTTTCACAAACTTCAATTGCACTTACACGAACATAAACCGCACTTACACGCACTTACACGCACTTACAAGCACTTACACATACTTACACGTACTTACATGCACTTACACGCACTTATATGCACTTATCAACACTAACACGTACTTACACGCACTTACATGCACTTACACGCCCTTACGCACACTAACACATACTAATACGTACTTACACGTACTTACACGCACTTACACGCACTTACACAAACGTATACAAACTTACACACACTTACACGAACTTACACGCACTTACACAAGCTTAAACCATACTTGCATGGACTTACATGCACTTACACGCACCTACACACACTTACACGTACTTACACACACGTACACGCACATACACGCACTAACATGCACCTACAAGCACTTCCACCCACTTATACACATTTACACACACTTACACATACTTACACGCACTTACATGCACTTGCACACACTGATACACACTTACATGTACTTACACATACGTACACGCACTTACACCCACTTACACGAACTTAAACCGCACTTACATGAACATTAACCGCACTTACACGTACTTACACGCACTTACAAGCACTTACACATACTTGCACGCACATACACAAACTTACACATAATAACATGCACTTACACGCACTTAGACGCACGTACACGCACGTGCACGTACTTACATGCACTAGCATGCACTTAGACGCACTTACAGGCACTTACACACACTTACACGTACTTACATACACATACACGCACTTACACACACTTACACGTACTTACTTGCACTTACACGTACTTACACATGCTTATACGTACGTATACGCACTTACACGCACATACACACACTTACACAAACTTACATGCACTTACACACACTTACACGTACTTACACGCACTTACACGAACTTACATGCACTTACACGCACTGACATGCACTTGAACGATCTTACACGCACTTATACACATTTACATGCACTTACACGCACTTATACGCACTTACACGTACTAACATGTACTAACACGCATTAACATACACTTAGATGCACTTACACGCTCTTAAACATACTTACAGGCACTTACCCGCACTTACACACACTTACACGCACTTACACGTACTTACTGCCACTTACACACACATACACAAACTTCACGCACTTACAAGCACTTACACGCACTTATACATACTTACACGCACTTACACACACTTACACGTACTTACACATACTTACACGCACTTACACGCACTTACACAAACTTCCACCGCACTTACACGCACTTACACGTACTTACACTCACTAATACGCACTTACACACACTTATACGTACTCACACGAACGAACACATACTTCTAGGCACATACACTCACTTGTACAAACTGAAACTGCACTTACACGCACTTACACAATATTACACAAACTAACACGCACTAACACACACTTACACGCACTTACACATACTTACACGCACTTACACGCACTTACATGTACTTACACGTACTTTTACGCACTTACATGCACTGACACGTACTTACATGTACTTACACGTACTTACACAAACTTACATTCACTTACACAAACTTACACGTACTTACACGCACTTACACGTACTTACACGCACTTACACACACTTACACGCACTTACAGGCACTAACACATACGTACACGTACTTACACGCACTTACACACACTTACACGCAATTACAGGCACTAACACATACGTACATGCACTTACACGCACTTACTCACACGTACATGCACTTGCACGCACTTACACGCACAAACACACACTTACACACACTTACACGCACTTACACGCACTTACACAAACTTGCACGCATTTACGGGTACTTACACGCACTTACATGCACTTACACAAACTTACACAAAGTTGCACGCACTTACACGCACTTATACGCACTTACACGTACATAAATACACATACAAATACTTACATGTACTTACACGTACTCACATGTACTTACACAAACATACACACACTTGCACGTACTTACACGCACCTACACGCAATTACATGCACTTATATGCACTTACATGCACTTTCACAAACTTACACACACTTACACACACTTACAGGCACCTACACACACGTACACGTACTTGCATGCACTTACACGCACTTACACGCACTTAAACAAACTTACACGCTCTTACACCAACTAACATGTACGTACACACACGTACACACACGTACACGCACTTACACGCACTTACACACACGTACACGTACTTACACGTGCTTACACAAACTTACACGCACTTACATATACTTACACGCACTTGCATGCACTAACATGCATTTACACATACTTACAAGAACTTACATGCACTTACACATACTTACACGCACTTATACGCACTTAAAGACACTTACACGCACTTACACATACTTGCACGCACTTACACCCACTTACACGAACTTAAACCGCACTTACACGAACATAAGCCGCACTTACACGCACTTACACGCACTTGCATGTACTTGCACGCACTTATAAAAAAATACACATAATTACACGGACTTACACACACTTACACGCATGTACACGCACGTGCACGCACTTACATGTGCTTACAAGCACTTACACGCACTTACCGGCACGTACACACACTTACACATGCTTACATGCACTTACATGCACTTACACACACTTGTACGTACTTACTTGCACTTACATGAACTTACACGTCTTTATATGTACTTACACGCACTTACATGCACATACACGCACTTACACAAACTTACATCTACTTACAAAAACTTACACGCACTTGCACGCACTTACACACACTTGCACATGCTTACACGCACCCCCACGTACTTAAGCACACTTACACGCATGTACACACACTAACACGCATGTACACAAAGGTACAAGCACTTACACACACTTCATGTACTTACACGCACTTACACGTACTTACACGCACTTACACGTACTTATACAAACGTACACGCATTTACAGCCACTGATACACACTTACACGCACTTACATGCACTTACACGGACTTACGCAAACTTACACAAACGTATACGCACTCACACACACTTACACGTACTTACACACAGTTATACGCACTTACACATGTTTAAACGCACTTACACGTACTTACACGCACGTACACAAACTTACACGCACTTACACGCACTTACATGCACCAACATACACTTACACGCACTTACACGCACTTACACACACTTACACAAACTTACATGCACTTACACACACTAACACGCACTGAAACACACTAACAAAAACTTACACATACTTATACGCACTTACATGCATTGACACATTCTTACACGCACTTACACGTACTTACACGTACTTACACGCACTGACACACACTTATACGTACTTACACGCTCTTACACGTACTTACACGCACTTACACGTACTTACACACACTTACACACACCTACACAAACGTACACATACTTACACCAACTCACACGTTCTTGCAAGCACTTACGCACACTTACAAGTACTTACACGTACTTACATGCACTATCACACATTTATACGCACTTACAAGCACTTACACGCACTTACACACACTTACATGCACTTCCACGCACTTATATGCACTTAGACAAACTCACACATACTTCCACGCACATACACTCATTTCTACAAACTGAAACTGCACTTACACGCACTTACACACTCTTACACAAACGTACACACACTAACACGTACTTACACACACTTACACATACTTACACGCACTTACACGCACTTACATGTACGTAGACACATGTAGACGCACTTACACTTACTTACATGCACTTACACGTACTTATACGTACTTACACAAACTTTCATTCAATTACACAAACCTACACGTACATGCACGCACTTACACGCACTTTAAGGCACTTACACGTACTTACACGTACTTACACGTACTTACACGCACTCACATGAACATACACATATGTAAACGCACTTGCACACACTTACACGCACTTACATGCACTTACACACACTTACACGCACTTACACACACTTACACGCACTTTAACGCACTTACACGTACTTACACGTACTTGCACGTACTTGCACAAACTTGCACATACTTACACACATTTATACACACTTACATACACTTTCACGTACTTACACACACTTACACGCACCTACACGCTCTTACACACACTTACACACACTTATACATACTTACACGCACTTAAACACACTTACACACAATGAACATGCACTTACTTCCACTTACACGTACTTACACGTACTTACATGAACTTACACGCATTTACACGCACTTACATGTACTTACAAAGACTTATACGTACTTATACGCACTGACACACACTTATACGCACTTGCACACACTTAGACGCACTTACACGCACTTAAGCACACTTACACGCATGTACACGCACTTACACACACGTACATGCACTTGCACACACTTACACGCACTTACACGCGGTTACATGCACTTACACGCACTTATACGCACTTACACAAACTTAAACAAATTCACATGCACTTACATGCACCTGTACGCACTTACACGCACTTACACACACTTACACAAACTTACATGCACTTACACACACTAACATGCACTGAAACACACTAACAAAAACTTACACATACTTCTACGCACTTACATGCATTTACACGTTCTTACACGCACTTACACGTACTTACACGTACTTACACGCACTGACACACACTTACACGTACTTACACGCTCTTACACGTACTTACACGCACTTACACGTACTTACACACACTTACACACACCTACACGAATGTACACGTACTTACACCAACTCACACATTCTTGCAAGCACTTACACGCACTTACAAGTACTTACACGCACTTACATGCACTATCACACATTTACATGCACTTACAAGCACTTACACGCACTTACACACACTTACACGCACTTCCAAACACTTATATGCACTTAGACAAACTCACACATACTTCCACGCACATACACTCATTTCTACAAACTGAAACTGCACTTACACGCACTTACACACTCTTACACAGACGTACACACACTAACACGCACTTACACACACTTACACATACTTACACGCACTTACACACACTTACATGTACTTACACACACATATACGCACTTACACTTACTTACATGCACTTACACGTACTTATACGTACTTACACAAACTTACATTGAATTACACAAACCTACACGTACTTGCACGCACTTACACGTACTTAAACGCACTTACACGTACTTACACGTACTTACATGCACTCACATGAACCTACACATATGTAAACGCACTTGCACACACTTACACACACTTACATGCACTTACACACACTTACACGCACTTACACACACTTACACACACTTTAACGCACTTACACGTACTTACACGTACTTGCACAAACTTGCACATACTTACACACATTTACACACACTTACATACACTTACACGTACTTACACACACTTACACGCACTTACACGATCTTACACACACTTACACACACTTATACATACTTACACACACTCAAACACACTTACACGCAATGAACATGCACTTACTTCCACCTATACGTACTTACACGCACTTACATGAACTTACACGCATTAACACACACTTACATGCACTTACACGGACTTTTACGTACTTATACGCACTTACTCACACTTATACGCACTTGCACACACTTAGACGCACTTACACGCACTTAAGCACACTTACACGCATGTACACGCACTTACACACACGTACATGCACTTGCACGCACTTACACGCACTTACACGCGGTTACATGCACTTACACGCACTTATACGCACTTACACAAGCTTAAAGAAATTCACATGCACTTACATGCACCTGTACGCACTTACACGCACTTACATGCACTTACACAAACTTACACAAACGTACACGCACTTACACGAACTTACACGCACTTACACGCACTTAAACACACTTACACATAATTACAGGCACTTACATGACCTAAACACACTTACTTAAACATACACACACTTACACGCACTAATACGCACCTACATGCAATTATACGTACTTACACGCACTTACACGCACTCACACAAACTTACATGCACTTACACGTACTTACAGGCACTTACACACACTTTCATTGACTTACACATACTTACACTCACGTACACACACGTACACGCACTTACAAGAACTTACACGCATTTACATGTACTTACACGCACTTACAAAAACTTACACGCACTTATTCGCACTTACAAGCACTTACATGCACTAACATGCATTTATACGCACTTACAACAACTTCCACGTACTTATACGCACTTTCATGCACTTATACGCACTTACACAAACTTACACATAGTTACACGAACTTACATGCACTTACACAAACTTAAACCGCACTTACACACACTTACACGCACTTACATTCACTTACACACACTTATACGCCCTTACACACACATGCACAAACTTACATGCACATAAACTCACTTGTATGAACTTAATCTACACTTACACGCACTTCTACACTCTTACACGATCTTACACGCACTAAGAAGCTGTTACATGCACTTACACACACTTACACGCACTTATACGTACTAACACACACTTACACACTCTTACACACTCTTACACGCTCTTACACGTACTTACTCACACTTACACACACTTATACACACTTACACGCACATATACACACTTACACGCACTTACACTCACTTACACACACTTACACACACTTACATGCACTTACCCACACTTACAGGAACTTACATTCACTTATACAAACTTACACATACTTACACACACTTACACGCACTTACACGCACTTACACGCACTTACACCCACGTACACGCACTTACACACACTTACTTGTACTTACACATACTTACACGTACTTACACGCACGAATATGCACTAACACGGATTTACACGTGTTTACACACACTTACACACACTTCCACGTACTTATAGGCACTTACACGTACTTACACACACTTACACACACTTATATGCGTTTACACAAACTTACACGCACCTACACGCACTTGCACATACTTACAGACACTTACAAGCACTTACACGTACTTAAACGTACTTACAAATACTTACACGCACTTACATGCACTTATACAAACTTACACGCACTTACACGCACTTACACGCACTTACACACACTTACATGACCTTACAAGTACTTACACGTACTTACATGCACTTACACGCACTGACACACACTTACACGTACATACACGCACTTACACGTACTTACACACACATATACACACTTACATGCACTTACACGTACCTACACGCACTTATGCACACTTACACGCACTTACATGCACTTACACATACTTACATGTACTTACACACACTTACACGCATTTACACAATCTTACACGTACCTACATGCACTTGCATGCACTTACACGCACTTACACGCATTTATACGCACTTATACGCACTGACACATACTTACACGGACTAACACACACTTACACAAACTTACACACACTTACACGTACTTATACCCACTTATACGCACTCACACGACCTTACACGTACTTACACTTACTTACACGCAGTTACACACACTAACCCGTACTTACACGTACTTACACACACTTATTATGCACCTACATGCACTTACATGCACTTACATGTACTTACACACACTTACACGCACTTACACCCACTTATACGTACTAACACACACTTACATGCACTAACACACAGTTACACACACTTACACGCACTTACACGCACTTACACGCACTTTTGTACACGTACAGGTACTTACATGAATGTATACGCGCTTACACGCACTTAAACTGAACTTACATGCACTTACACGCACTTATATGCACTTGCATGCACTTACACGCACTTACACACACCTACATGCACTTACACGCACTTACACGCACTTACACGCACTTACACACACTTACACGCACTTATACAAACTTACACAAACTTACACGTACTTCAACTGAACTTGCTCGCACTTACACGCACTTACACACACTTACACATACTTACACACACTTACACGCACTTATACACACTTACCCGCACTTACACACACTTACACGAACTTAAACTGCACTTACACGCACTTACATGCACTTACACACACTTACACATATGCGTGCGTGCATGCGTAGGTGCACGGCTGCGTGCGTGCGTGCGTGCGTGCGTGCGTGCGTGCGTGCGTGGATACGTGCATGTGTACGTACGTGCGTGCGTGCGTGCGTGCATGCGTGCGTGCGTGCGTGCGTGTGAGCATGCGTGCGTGCCTGCGTGCGTGCGTGCGTGTGTGCGTGCGTGCGTGCGTGCGCGCGCGGGTGCCTGGGTGCGTGCGTGCGTGGGTGCATGCGTGGGTGTGTGAGTGCATGCGTGCGTGTGTGCGTGCGTGTGTGTGTGTGTGTGCGTGTGTGTGTACGCGTGCACGTGTTCATGTGCGTATGCGTGTGCGTGTGCATGTGTGTGCGTGTGCGTGTGCGTGTGCGCATGCATGTGTGTGTACGCGTGTATGTGCGCGTAGGTGTACGTGTGTGTGTGTGTGTGTATGCGTGTGCATGTACATGTGCATGTGTATGTGCGTGTGCGTGTGCGTGTGTGTGTGCGCGTGCGTGTGCGTGTGCGTGTGCATGTGAGTGTGCGTGTTTGTGTGCGTGTGCTGGCATGCGAGCATGTGGGTGGGCGGGCGGGTAGGCAGTTGGGCGGGCGGGTGGGCGG
>SZWC01000077.1:117340-145715 GCA_023375785.1 Penium margaritaceum
CGTGTGCGTGTGCATGTGTATGTGCGTGTGCGTGTGCGTGTGTGTGTGCGCGTGCGTGTGCGTGTGCGTGTGCATGTGAGTGTGCGTGTTTGTGTGCGTGTGCTGGCATGCGAGCATGTGGGTGGGCGGGCGGGTAGGCAGTTGGGCGGGCGGGTGGGCGGCGGGCGGGCGGCGGGCGGGCGGGCTCACACATCTAAGCTTTCTTACAACACTTCTAACTGCATCATGACACTTTTCACTTCCTTGTCATACTTTTAACTTCCTCACGACAATTTTAAGTTCCTCACGATGAACTTCCTCACGTCAGTTTTCACATCCTCACGGCACTTTGAACTTCCTCATACGCTGCTACTTCTTCACACGTTGCTGCCTCCACCAACGTCATTGCCTGCTCCATTCATGCAACAAACGAATCTTTCACACAACTCTTGTCCATCTCAACCAACACTGAACTATCAGCCATTCCATGTGGTGATAACAAGCCACACCGTACCTGACAGTATCCAAGCTCAGGGTCAAACGCCTGCACACGTTGCAAGCGGCAGTGGAACCACGGCTGGAGCAACAAGGAGCAGCAACAAGCAGCAGCAACAAGTAGTGACACTTAGGAGGGCTACCAGCTGGCCAAAACACCCGCGGCCAAGAAGAAGACAAAGGAAGGAGAGAGGAAGACAAAGTCAGGGGAGAATAAGACAAAGGCAGGGAGAAGAAGACAAGGGCAGGGGAGAAGAAGACGAAGGTAGGGTGAAAGAAGACAAAGACGGGAGAAGAAGGCAAAGGCAGGGGAGAAGAAGACGAAGGGAGGAGGGAAGAACACGAAGACAATGGAAGGGGAGAAGAAGACAAATGGAGGGGAGAAGAAGACAAATTGCAGGGGAGAAGAAGACACTTGCAAGGGAGAAAAAGACAAAGGCAGGAGAGAAGAAGAAAAAGGCAGTTGAGAACAAGATAAAGGCACGAGAGAAGAAGACAAATGCAAGAGAGAAGAAGACGAAGGTAAGAGAGTAGAAGACAAAGGCAGGATGAGTGCACAACACAAGTTGACCGGTCTTGGTCTTGCTTCCCTACTTCCTCCTCCCCCCCCCACCCCTTCCCCCTCCCCGGCATCCCCAGCCATCAATCAAATTAAGCAGTGCCAATCTTGTATTGGATTCTCCTCTTTTCCCGTTAAAACGTTTGTCCCCCCTCCCCCGCCCACCACCCCATTTTCTGTGTCATTCAATGATCAGAGGAAACCCATCAATGCTAGAGCGCATACAAAAGAAACATTGGANCCCCCCCCCACCCCTTCCCCCTCCCCGGCATCCCCAGCCATCAATCAAATTAAGCAGTGCCAATCTTGTATTGGATTCTCCTCTTTTCCCGTTAAAACGTTTGTCCCCCCTCCCCCGCCCACCACCCCATTTTCTGTGTCATTCAATGATCAGAGGAAACCCATCAATGCTAGAGCGCATACAAAAGAAACATTGGACACGTGCATGCACGAGCGCCACATGCACTACCATGCCTGAACCTGTCATACGGTGCCTGTGCCTACAGTGCCTCCGCCTGAGCCTATATTGCCTGCGCCTACGCCTACGGTGCCTGCGCCTGCGCCTACGGTGCCTGCGCCTACACCTACGGTGCCTGCGCTTGCGCCTACGGTGCTTGCGCCTCCACCTACGGTGCCTGCGTTTGTGCCTGAGGTGCTTGCGCCTCCATCTACGGTGCCTGCGCCTGCGCCTACGGTGCCTGCGCTTGTGCGTACGGTGCCTGCACCTGCGCCTGCAGTGCCTACGCCTACAGTGCTTGCGCCTATGCATAAGGTGCCTGCGCCTGCGCCTAGGTGCCTGGGCCTGCGCCTACGGTGCCTGAGCCTGAACCTACGGTGCCTGCGCCTGCACCTACGGTGCCTTCGCCTGCACCTAGGTGTCTTGGCCTATGCCTACGGTGCCTGCGCCTGCGCCTAGGTGCTTGGGCCTGCACCAACGGTGCCTGCACCTACGCTTGCAGTACCTGCACCTACAGTGCCTGCGCCTATGCCTAAGGTGCTTGCGCCTGCGCCTAGGTGCGTGAGCCTACGCCTGCGGTGCCTGCGTCTGCGCCTACGTTGCCTGCGTATGTGCCTGTAGTGTTTGCGCCTGCGCATACTGTGCCTATGCCTGCACCTATGGTGCTTGCGCCTGTGCCTACAATGCCTATGCCTGCACCTACGATGCCTGTGTCTGCACCTACTGTGCCTGCACCTGCGTTTAGGTATCTGCGCCTGCGCCTAGGTGCTTGCGCCTGCGCCTACGTGCCTACGCCTATGCCTACGGTGGCTGCGCTTGCACCTACAATGCTTACGCCTACGTCTACGGCCTGCGCCTGCACCTACGGTAAATGCGCTTGCGCCTATGGTGCCTGCGCCTGCGTGTACGGTGCCTACGCCTATGCCTATGGAGCCTGCGCCTGCGCCTACGATACCTGCGCCTGCACATACGGTGCTTACGCCTGCACCTACGGTGCCTACGCCTGCACCCACAGTACCTGCGCCTGCTCCTGTAGTGCCTGCACTTGCATATACGGTGCCTAAGCCTGCACCTACGGTGCATACGCCTGCGCCTACAGTGCCTGCGCCCACACCTACGGTAACTGTGGCTACGGTGACTATGCCTGGGCCTATGGTGCCTGCGCTTGCGCCTACGGTGCCTTGTGCAAGCGCCTATGGTGCCTGTGTTGTGCCTACGGTGCTTTCGCCTACACCTAAAGTGCCTATGCCTGCGCCTACAGTGCCTCGGCCAGTGCCTATGGTGCCTTAGCCTTCACCAATGGTGCTTGCGCTTGCGCCTACAGTGCTTGCGCCTGCGCGTACGGTGTCTACGCCTGTGCCTACGGTGCCTAAGCCTGTGCTTATGGTGCCTACGCCTGCGCCTATGGTGCCTGCACCTGCACGTACGCTGCCTGCGCCTGCGCTAAGGTGCCTGCGCCTGAGCCTACAGTGCCAGCACCTGCGCCACGGTGCCTGTGCCTGCGCCTATGATGTCTGCGCCTGCGCCGCCGGTGCCTGCGCCTGTGCCTATGGTGTCTGCGCC
The DNA here is from genome assembly GCA_023375785.1 of Penium margaritaceum. Taxonomy (NCBI): domain Eukaryota; kingdom Viridiplantae; phylum Streptophyta; class Zygnematophyceae; order Desmidiales; family Peniaceae; genus Penium; species Penium margaritaceum. Next base: position 120,394 of record SZWC01000077.1, read on the forward strand.
TGCGCCTACGGTGCCTGCGTGTGTGCCTAGGTGCCTGCACCTGTGCCGAGACGCTTGGGCCTGCGCCTACTGGGCCTGCGCCTACGGTGCCTGTGCTTGCGCCTATGGTGCCTGCACCTGCGCCTACCATGCCTGAGCTTGCGCCTGTGGTGCCTGCACCTATGCCTACAGTGCCTGCGCCTGTGACCAAGGTTCCCCGGCCTGCGCCTACGGTGCCTGCGCCTACGCCTATGTGCTTGTACCTGCGCCTACGATAACTGTGAATACGATGCCTGCGCTTGTGCCTATGATGGCTGTGCCTGCGCCTGCAACTACGGTGCCTACGCCCGTGCCTACGGTGCCTACGCCTGCACCTACGGTGCCTGTGTCTGCACCTACTGTGCTTGCGCCTATGTCTAGGTGCCTGCGCCGGCGCCTAGGTGCTTGCGCCTGTGCCTAGGTGCCTACGCCTCTGCCTACGGTAGCTGCGCCTGCACCTACAATGCCTGCGCTTGCGTCTACAGTCCGCGCTTGCGCCTACGGTGAATGCGCTTGCGCATATGGTGTCTGCTCTTGCGCGTACGGTGCCTGCGCCTATGCCTATGGAGCCTGCACTTGCGCCTACGGCACCTGTGCATGCGCCTACAGTGCCTGCGCCTGCGCCTACAATGCCTGGGTTTGTGCCTACACTACCTACACCGGAGACTACGGTGCCTGTGTCTGCACATACGGTGCCTGCGCCTGCGCCTACGGTGCCTGCACTTGCGCCTAAGGTGCTTGCGCGTGCACCTACGGTGCCTGCACCTGCACCTATGGTGCGTGTGCCTGCGCCTGCGGTGCGTACGCTTGCGCCTACGGTGCCTTCGCCTACGCATACGGTGCTTACGCCTGCGCCTATGGTGCCTCCACCTCTGCTTACAGTACCTGCGCCTGCTCCTACAGTGTGTGCACCTGCGCCTACGGTGCCTCGGCCTGCACCTATGGTGTCTACGCCTGCATCTACGGTGCCTGTGCCTACGCCCACGGTAACTGTGGCTACGGTGACTGTGCCTGTGCCTATGGTGCCTACGCCCGCTGTCCGACACACTTGAGCCGCAACTTCACAAGGAAAGACCATCTGCGGAGAAACACATGGGCAGCCTGAGATCCGCACATAGAACACTGGCTCCCGCGGACGCGGTTGAGCGAAGGGTAGCGCGGAATCTAGGGGCAGGGGGTCTGCATGTGAGCACAATTACCTGCGACGATTCCTCCACAACCAAGTGCATGATGCGGAGAGGAAAAAGGCGGGACACAGTGGTGAGAAATCCGCGGTGCAAAGAGAACAAGGACGAGCCGTAGCAACATCCGCGATTACTGACAAGGCGCATGTCAATCAGCAGATGAACCGAGCAATCAAGGGAGAAACACCCAATCAGCAGGAATGACGAAGCATCAACCACGGAGGAACCTCTGGAGACGCACCGCGAAAAGCAAAGATTCAAGGAAGAACACAGACCGCGTGCACGAGCCGCAGACGAAGAAGATCATCAGTAAAGAATATGATGTGTTTGAGGACGATACCTGCGGGGCACAGCCGCACCGCGTGGAGTCCAAGTAGGAGGGAAGGAAAATAGCTTGAGAGGGATGAGACCGACGGCGTGTAAACACACCGTGCAGAGTCCCAAGTAGGTAAGACCTAGATGGCACTAGCATAATGTGAGCTCAGTCTTGCTTTCCTGCTTGAGCAATACTCCGCATTCATGTACTCCACCACGTTGATCAAAGACATTCACTCACTCTCCTTTGTGTTCACCACCCCACTACCCCCATGCCTTTCGTAGCTCTTGGAGTCCTGTCCGCGGTCTACGGGACTGTATGCGTGAAGAGCCAAAAGCCCGTGTGAAGTGAACTGCCGGTGGTGTCCTTGCTTGCACACATCTGCGGAACGAGGAATCCGCGGAGAGGAGCTGGAAGCCACGAGGTGGCGGACTCACGTGTGGTAAGAAGTGGACCGCGGAGTGTCACTCATCATCCGTGAGGTTTGAGCGCAAAGATCCAGATATGTAGTCCGCAGAACTGTCAGTAGCTTAGTGCTAGTGCCTGTGTTCCGCTGCACACCTAGCTTGAGCAGTAGTGTGTGAGAAGTGCATAGTATGCGGATAGCGCGGAGTAAGGTCTCCGCGGAAAAAGTCAAGGGCACGGCAAAATTGGGGGTATCAGTGTCATGGTGCAGGGAGCGTGGATATTTCCTTGCTCTTTGATTAGCGGAACTGTACGTAACCTTCAGAGAAGTCATTGATGTCGGCAGCAAGCTTTCTGTACCAGTATTGCCAGAGACGGCAACAACAGTCATCCGTGCAATGTTTCTTGCCGCGCCGAGCTACCACTTACGAGGGCTGTCAGAGTTCTGTGCCTGTGCTGTCCCGCACCCCAGTCAGCTCCTCACCGAGTGCTGACCCCTTGGTTCAACACCAGCGGGTGCACAAGTGGCTGGAGCAACTGCACTTGCATCGCATCATGGACGCTCTAGGCAAACGTGTTGAACTGGAAACAATATCCGACCATGGCAGCCCCGGATCCAGCCAGTCCCAGCACGAGTCAAAGGGACAGGAGGCTGTGGTTACAGTACCACCTTGGTTTTCCGATCCCCAACCATCATCGGAGCAGCACTCCGCTGGTGGAGGATTTGAGGCCTATCACGGATTGCTCTACCGGCGTCGTGGTGGGCAGCAGCCGTTGGCGGCTGGCAGCACGGCAGCGCCGCATCCACCTCTGCCAATGCATCCGCAAACACTGCTACAAAATCCCGAGGAACCTGGAACCACCAGGATCCCAGCAGTGGAGGATCTGCAGTCAATGATGGACTTGCAGCAGACAGGACCACCGGTTTCTGCGCTTGGGATGCACCACGACTCGAGCCTGCCGCGGCAGCCGGCAGGAACGGTTCTAGAGGGTATGACAACAGGATCACCGGTGATTGGCCTACAGTAGCAGCAGATGATCCCACCAGCACTCCACCCAGGAAGCGAGCTACCGGGCACAGCGGTGCCCTCACAAGTACCGGGATCCGCGTAGTTACGGGCGAATCAACCTCCGGCAAATCAACCTTCCCCGCTTGCGGGGGCAATGGCGGTGGAACCCGACACATCCTCTTAGACAACGGGATTGCCACAGCCGCAGATGCACTTTCTCTTGCAGACTCTGAGAGCCGGGCAGGCAAGGGTGCCACTGCAGTCTTCCGCATCCGGAGCTGGGCCAAAGCAGACCCCTCCCCAGCTGAGCATGGGCGTACCATTAATGGGAACACCCCCACACGCCAAGCTGACGGCACCACCGCAGCACCAAGCGTACCCATCCCAGGCAGTCATGAATGTGCCACAAGCGGGAACAATACCGCATCCACCGGCACTTGAACAACTGACCCAGCAACCTTGGTAGCTCGTGCCGCAAGCAGGAGTGGCGGTTTAGCCTCATATGGGGATGACACAGCCAAGAAATCATGGCGGGGGCATTGTTCACCAAGGAGCCCCAGCTCAACCAACAGGGACGCAGCCTCTGAGCCATCCGCAGCAGACGCTTGGGGGTGTGACGCAGATGAGCACCTGGATTCAGCCTTCAGCTACCACTCCGCCCTTATGGACGGCGCAGTACCAGCAACCTATGAGTATAACGCAGGTGGGAGCGACACCACCGATAATCGTAACCAATGCACTGCCACAGCCACCAATAATGGTTCATCAGCAATTACCCCACCAGTAGCTGGTTGGAGCAGTGTCCGCGGGAGCACCACCGCCAATACCACTGCCAACACTAATAATGCAGGGTCACTCGCACCCACCACCGCAACAAACGCACACTGCCAATGTGGGACCATCGGCTCAACCCTATCCCACAAGTGTGACTCCTGCCAGCCAAGCGTTTTGGGCACCCCAGGGGACGGTACCTTTGGCACTTGGGACCCAGGCTCCCCCCACCTGGGATGGCATTCGTCTCCACACCATAAACGGCTACTACACCAGTGCCTACCTCTTGGTACATGCTCCCCCCACCCATGCAGCCAGGTTTTCCCATGCCCGCGGGACAGTCACAGATGCCAAAGCCTCGAACGGGGTACTCCGTGGCCCCGTCAGTGCCCATTCTGTCGCCACATGCTGTGACTGCGTTGACAACAAACCGCAATACTGTTCCGCAGCTACAATACATCCGTTCCAAGCCCGCCAGCATCCCACGGTTGGACTCCTTCAAGGGTGCTTCAGAGGAGAATCCCTGGGTCTTGCTCAAACAGATTACCCTCTATGCTAGCATTGGCCAAATTCTGCCCAACATCTGCCTCGTCACTGCGCAACTTCACCTCCAGGGGGCTGTTGCTGACTGGTACAACACGCGGGCGCCCTTCCCATCTTTCGAGGACTTTGGCAATGCCATTATCGAGCGCTTCAAGCACCTGATAAAAGAAGAAGCGCTACGAAAGATTGAAAAGGAGGTCATGCGCAAGGATGATGATATCCAGAGATTCTTGGACTAGTTCCTAACCTGAGCTTCAGTGGCAAAGAGTCCGCAAGGGGAAGGCCTGCCGCTGTGGGTCCTGCTGTAAAATCACATCGGTATACTTCTCGATGAGATGAGCAGCCTCATGATTACTGACCACTACCATTCCCTCCAAGACGCGGTGCGAGACGCGACATCCATCTTCACCAGACAGCGGTCCACACGGCAATACCAAGGCAGTGAGACCCATGCACCCTCCCCTTCCCAAACACTTTCCCCGCAGCAGCAGAAGCCAAGAGCTTGCTACACATGCCGGAGCCTGGAACACATTGCCCAGGAGTGCCCTCGTAAGCGACAAGCAGCTTCGCGTCCTGACCCTGTTTCCCAGGATCCTATGGTCCAGCAGAGGCAGCAGTACTACAACGAGACATGGCCAGGTCAGCAGCACCAGCATCAGCAGCAGCAAAAACAGTAGGAACAGCAATCGCATCCGCCCCCCACAGGGCAAGACTAGGCGACTCAAGGGACAGGCCACGGTATCTTGCCGAACCTGCCACCAAATCCCGCGGCCGGCACCCGCCACGTAAAACTGGGTTTGCCCATGGGGGAGGACTAAACTACGGAGGTGACACCCGCGCCTGAGGAAACGGAACTCATTACACGAGCTTGTTGGCTTAAGTTCCGTGGTTGGGACTTGTAGGGAGCTACACGGCTCCAAAGCGACCTGCGGCAACGGGCCAATGCTGCCGAGGCCCGCTTGCAGGAGGCCGTCGCTGCCCGCTCCGTGCGACCCCCGGAGAAGCAACGCACCACGGATCTCGCACCTACAAGGACTCCAGCTGCCGCATATACCACGTCGACGCCTCAAACTACTCCCATCCTCGCGGCGGATTCCACAGATCCTATGGATAAACTCTTCACTTCTCCCATCGCCTCCATGAACTACTTTGACATCCTTTATCTTCATCTGAAACTGACTCCGTGGCTATGAGAAGAGTTTACCAGAGCTCATCATCGTCTCCAGACCATTGGCATCTCCCTCACTTGTACCACTCCGCCCCACGGCACCCAAAATACCCGACAAGTCGTGGCAGAGGTTCCACCAGGATTGACAACGGAGGAGATAGACTGGGGCTGGGCATCATAACCTCTAGAAACACCTCGCTGTAATTATCGCCAATACGCAGTTGCTTGCTGCGTGATTTGCATTTGCGGCCGCAAGTTCCTCGCTATTATTGACACAGGGTTAATCCACACTATTGTGGCCTTCCGTGTCCTGTGCCTTGTCGGATGGACAGATCGCATCCTTCCCACGCGCCGGTTGTTCAGCACTTCCGTAGGAGGGATGGATTACGGGGACGGAGAGGTCCGGAGCCTACCCATGCAGGTGGGCTCGCTTCACAAACCAGTGGATGTTCAGGTCACACAGGCTCGGACCTATGATGTCCTCGTGGGCATGGATTTTCTCCTTCCGCGGCGAGGCAACCTCCTGTTTTCCCTGGGTGTCATGTAGCTCTCTTACGTCACGGGTACGAAGGAGTACGCCCTCATTACTGTGGGGGATCGAGTCACAGTGTTAGTGACCGACGACTCACCTTTCCCTCTCTCAGATGCGGCGTAAGAAGATGCACACGCACACTCATTTTGCAGCCAATCTCTTGCGGATGTCACTCTTGACATCGAACAAGTTCCCGTTCAAGAATGGCGTGAACTCTGCGTAGACCATGCGAAACCAGGGGTGCGTGCCAGCCTCTTGGGGCTGTGGCAGCAAAGTGAGTAGGCATTTGGCCAAGGCCTGCCCCTAGATGACGACGATGACTTCTACCCCATCCGCAACCAGCTGTCACCTCCGCCCCCACGATGGGACCACATTCTCCACCCTCGCCTCTCACCAGCCCAAAAGCAGGATTTCCGGGACCTGCTGGACTCCTATACCGACATCTTTGCTGCTGCGGCGACAGACTTAGGAGCTCTCAATGCCTTCCATGTCATCAACACCGGCGCGGCTGCCACAGTCAAACATAATGTCCGCCGGATCCTCCCTGACCAAGAGCAGATCATCACCAAAGGCCTCGTGGAATGAAAGGCGCAGGGTGTGATAGTCCCCATCGTCAGCCCCTGTCGTACTAACTTGGTCATTGTCGGCAAGCCGGACGGATCCAGACGCTTTTGTACGGATTTGCGTGACCTCAACCGCGTCACGGAGGAAGACGCCTACCCCACGTCGCTGATTGTTGACATCCAGGAGTGCCAACAGGGGTGCGCATGGCTCGTGGAACTCGACGTCAAGGCAGCCTTCCACGCCGTCCCCATGCACCCGGACTCTATTGTCAAGACGGCCTTCGTCACTCTTGAGGGACTCTACGCCTTCACCTACATGCCATTCGGTCTTCGCAACGCTAGCGCCACGTTCCAATGCGTCATGGATTCCACCCTCCGCGGTATCCATAATGTAAGCTGTTATATTGACGACATCATGGTCGCGGCCCACAGCTTCCGGGACCTCTTCTTCTCCCTCTCCGCCGTCTTCTTGGCTCTCCGCACTGCCAATCTCAAACTCAAGGCTGCCAAGTGTCCATCGGTGCCACGGAAATGGAATTCTTGGGGTTTGTCATGAGTTCCGAAGGCATAAAAACCGACCCCGCGAAGATCGCGGCGGTCCAGGAGTGGCGCCAGCCCACCACTGCAGGGCAGGTTAAGATCTTTCTCGGCTTTGTCTTCTCTTACCGCAAGTTTGTTCGCGACCACGCCCGCACTATCCGCCCACTACAACAGGTGACCCATCAGGACATGCCGTTTGAATGGACGCCGGAGTGCGCCGCTGCCTGGGCGGAAATCAAGCATCGCCTAGTCACCGCGCCCATGCTTGAATTCCCTGATTTCAACCTTCCCTTCTCCATCACTACTGACTGGTCCCAGGACGGCCTCGGTGCCGTGTTTTCATAGTCGATCCAGGAACCTGTTCAGCGGGTGATAGCATACGCCAGTTGTGCCATCACTGATAGTGAGCGGAACTACCCACCAGTGAAGGGCGAGTGCTTGGCTGTGTTGTGGGCACTCCAACACTTCCGCGACTACATCAAGAACGGTAAGCCTTTTACGGTCTTGACCGATTAATCGAGCACAACAGTGTCTCCTCACAACACAGAACCATGAGGGCATCTTGGCCGAGTGGGCCCTCCTCATGCAGGGCTATAACTTGAAAATCAAGTACCAGCCCGCGCTCGCCAATCGTAATGCGGATGCTCTCAGCCGCCTCCCTCGCGAAGACTGGCCTCACTCCGTGGATCCACGGGATAGCCTCCTGGACTCCCCTCCTGCAGCTGCTCCTCTCCCCGCGGACACCGAGCCTTAGTGGGAAGGCGTCGCTTGTGAGTTTATGGATGAGGAATCCACGGCTGGGTACCAAATCTTGTCCGAGCCGGAGCTAGCTGAACCCTTTGGCACCGCGGAGACCCTCCCGGCTCCCCGTGTCCCTGGACTCCAGCTTGCCTGCTGTCGCAATCCCACGATTTTCGGACGGACACTCGAGGAGATCCCGGCACATCTTCCTCCTCGCTCTTCACTGCCACGGTTGCACCGAACTCCCTCTGCTGTGGCGGTCGCCACCGCCCCTCCGACGCTATCCCCCATGCCCTCTGCCTCCCCCCTCCTTGACACGCGTCACCCCCTTTCCCTGGTCAACTTCGTCCTTCACTCCCCTGCATCTGTGGAACGTCTCCAGACTCTCTTCTCCTCCTTGAACTCCTCTATTTCCCCTGTGGGCATCCGTCTCTCGTGTACCTTCACCCGCAACACAGGCGTCTACATGCTGGCCCATGCGATTGTAACGGCACATTCTCGCGGCTGGGAGGATGCATGCCGCGCACCATGCACGTGGGCCCCTGCCCCGCTGATACGCGGTCTGCCGCCACCTGCTGAGGTCCGCGTGGCATGGTGTCACGTCTGGGTGTGTGGCCGAACATTTGTGGCCATCATGGCTACTGGAGCTATCCATACCATCATCGCGTTGCGGATGGCCCGCACTTTGAGGACTGACCATCTCATCACCGCCACTCGGCTCCGCTTCTCCATATCCACCGGTCTTATCAAAGCACCCATCGGTTAGATTGTGGCCCTCCCCATCCAGGTTGCTAATGTGCATGCACCGCACACTGTCCAGGTGTGTGATGTCTGAACGTACGACATGAACCTGGCGACCGACTAGCTTGCGCCGCGTCAAGCGGATGTATTGCTCGGCGTCGGCATTCCTAGTCTCATTTCCGTCTCTGGCATTCGATCGTTCACTCCACTTTTCACATCAGCTTGCCCGCTCTCCATCTCCTCTCCCATGGTTCTCACACCATCAAGCTCTGGCACTCAGTTCATCCGCCGCATCACTCATAGCTTTGGTGCTAACCGCGGCACAGCCTCCGCCATGGCTCGTCCTTCCAGCGCGGGGTCCGCGCCTCCCAATAAGGGTGGTGATGGTCCCATGAGACGTGCCATCTGGCGACAGACCACGGGCCGAACCACAGTACCTACGGCTGGCACATGACGTTTTGCACCACATGTTGCAGCAGCGTTGCCTGGCGCACCTCCGGCATCAAGCCCTTCTACGCGCCTAGCAGCAATATTAGCTGCAGCGTCACTTGGTGCACCTCAAGCATCAGGCCCTTCCACGCGCGTAGCAACAACAGCAACAGCAGCGTCACCCGGAGCAACCCCGGCATCAAGCCCTTGCACGCGCCCAGCAGCAACAACAACAGTAGCGTCACCTGGCGCACCTCCGGCATCAGCCCCTTGTGTGCGCCCAGCGGCGACAGTAACAACGGCACCACCTAGAGGATCTCCAGTTGCTGGCCCTCCCGCGTCCCCAGCAGTGCCGGCACCCGTAAGTGCACCACCGCCACCTGGCTCTTCTGCGCCAACCGCGCACTCCTCCCCACCAGCCCCACGAGGCAGTCCGACGTGAGGGACAACGCGACTCCCGCTTAGTGTTGGAACAGTTATGGAGGGTGCCAGACCCACCCAGAGGAAAGCTCCGGCAACAGCGGAGAACAACCCGGAGCCAACCATCTGCTGTACTTGGTGAGCAGCGGCATCATATATTTGCAAGATGAACTCCCGGAGGTAGTCCGTGCAAAGACAGGGAGCTCCCTCTTCAACCCCGCCTGGCAGGTGGTCTTGAAGGGTGCAGCAAAAACTGCCCTTGCCCTTTGCTAGCGAGCTCGGCAAACGCAACTACTAGAGACGGCAGGGGCCGAGCGTCTCATTCCGGCACTCCGCAACCTCCTCGATCTCCGCCCGGCACAGGCCATGGAGGGAGTGGCGACATTCCTTGACACGGAAAAACCAGATCGCCACGTGAATGCCGCTCACGAGTGGTGGTTCCCAGTCCGCAGCGATGAAACCTCGGACCCTACACGCCGCTATGTGCACCTGCTCCAAGAACATGCCCGGGCGCTCACCATCTACCACGCCACCCACATACCGGCAGGAACAATGGAGGTACTGGACAGGAGGATCGCGGCGAAGACATGGCAATGGGGCTACTTATTCGGGCTCATCACCAAAAGATGGGGAGTGAAGTATACAACAGCAGAGCTGGTAGATATCTCCGCGGCGGAATAGCAGCATGAGAACGGGTATGCCACCATTGAAAAATGTTGGTAGCTGACCCATGATGATTCCATGCGCCAACGATCCGTGACCGCGGTGGCCGAAGGGTTGTGGAAGGCGCTTCAGAAGACAAAACTTACAGTGACAGAGGAGTCGGTATGCCATTGGGCTCGTGAGGCCGTCGATGTGTGTCGGGAGGAGAAACACTGCACCCTCACCAAGACAGAAGAGGCTCAGGAGTATCTCCGCAAGTCCCCGAACTCACAAAAATGCGGGATCAGTTGCAGGCCCTATGGCAACAGATGGCAGAGGAATAGAGGCAAAAGGCAGAAGCGCCGGTGGAATAGGTGGAAACGGAGTTGATGGCTGAGAGGATGACCTAGCCTGCGGCACTGAAGGACGAAGCTGATACAGGACAAGGGGCGGCAACAGGAATAGTGCAGATGACTACAAAGACGGCACAGAGTGCGATCACAACGGAGGAGGAGGGAGCAAGCGCGGAGGCAGCAATGGCAGCAGCCGGGCAAGCGGTAGGGAAGCAGGGAGCAGAGCAGCGGAGAGAGGGACAAGTGGAAAGCGGGAGACGGCCCCAGGATGCGCGCACACAAGCAAGAACAGCTTTAGCCAGGAGAGAAACGCTGAAGAACACTCCGCGGCCAACATTATCAGCCGCCCTGCTGGACAAACAGGCCAAGATTCAAAACGCGGCCAAGAGGGCCGCAGCGTCAGCGGCCGCCAGCAAGTAGGCTGCCTCATCCCACGCAGCATCAGTCAGTCGTGTGGTTACTCCAAAGAGGGACTCAGCCGCAGGAAGACAGGCTCACTCCGCAGAAATCACGCCTACATCCCGCCGCAAAGGAAAAGAGAAGCGGACCATTAGGGATAGCACCACTGACGCCCCCTCCGCCAAGCGCAGCAAGCAGCACCATCCCTCCCAAGGCGCCCGTCCAAGCATGGATCCGGCGCAGCTCGAACAAGTCCAGTGGGATGCCGCCCAGGCAATGGAACTGCTCCTGGCGGTATTCCGCAATGTCCCAATGCCGGCGGGCGCGGTCCTAACCGAGCTGCAGCCCCTCGTGGGAGGCACCCGTACCACAATACATTATGAGCGAGGGGCTAGGGAAAGCGTCGCGGCCACGGGGGCAAAGAAAATGGGGTGGGGACTGGTAATCTTTGAGCTGCGTGAATCACGAGATCCCGACAAAGAACAACCTATCGCAAGGGGACCGGGCGTGCTGCGGCTCCCAGAGGCAGCGGCAGGGCAGAAGCCAAAGGCGGAGATAGGCGAGGCTCGAGGAGCACGAGGTCGGCGGCACACGGCACCACCAGAGGAGCGGGTCGCGCAGCTAGTGGGACAAATGGGAGCTACGTGCGTTGGGGATCCTGCGGCTCTTCCCAGCACCGGACAGGAGGGATAGAAAGCCACCTGCCTATGATGAGGAGCACCAGCAGCGCCTGCAAGACATGAAGGCAGAGCAAGATGCAAGGCGAGCCCACGGGGTCATGGTTAGTGACATATGCCTACTTTGGTTTGTCACTCTACATGGTTACCACGCCGTGTCACTACATATTAAAGTTATTTGTGCTTTCTTGTTAATAACTAGTCTTCCCAAACCATTGTTACCCACCTTTGTCTATCTATGACTCCTGTTGTGAGTTGTCAACGCTAACAACATGAAGTCAAATTCGTTGGTCATGGTCAGTGACACATGCATACTTTGGTTGGTCACTATGCAAGGTAGCCATGCTGTGCTACTGCATATTGAAGGTATTTGTACTTGCTAGTTGATAACTAGTATTCACAAAGCATTATCTTCCACCCTAACCATTTGTGACTCGTGTTATGAGTTGTCAAAGTTAACCACACTTAGTGACATTATTTGGTCATGGTCATTGACATATGCCTACTTTGGTTGGTCATCGTGCATGGTATCCACACCGTGCCACAACTGATTAAAGGTCCTTGTGCTTGCTAGTTGACACCTGGTGTTCCCAAACCATTGTCTCCCCCTCTGACCATTTGCGACTCCTATTATGAGTTGTCAACGCTGACCACACACAGCGGATTTCTTTGGTCAAAGGTAGTAAATATGCCTGTGTTGGCCGATCATTGTGCATTGTAGCCACACCGTGCTTAACCTGCTTGAAGGTCGCTGTACTTGCTAGTTGAGAACTGATATTCACAGACCATTCTTTCACCCTCTGACGGTTTGTGACTCGTGTTATGGTTGGTGAATGTTGACCACCCATATTGAAAACAATCCATCATGGACGGTGACATATGCCTGATTTGGTTGTTTGGTGTGGATAGTAGCCACACCATGCCACTACGTATTGAAGTTCATTGTCCTTTCTAGTCGGTGCATAGGGTTCCCAAACCATTGTCTCTCCCTCTGACCATCTGTGACTCTTGTTATGAGTTGTCAATGTTGACCATACATAGTGGACGTCTTCGGTCACAGTCAGTGACGTGTGCATCCTTTGCTTGGTCACTGTGCGCGCTAGCCACACCGTGCCACTACTTGTTGAAAATCTTTCTACTTGCTAGTCGATAACTAGTGTTCCCAACCCATGGTTTCCCCCACAGACCATTTGTGACTCGTGTTACGAGTTTTCAACGTTGACCACACACTGTGAAATCTGTTTGGTCATGGGTTGTGACATATGCCTACTTTGGTTTGTCACTTTACATGGTTACCACGCCGTGTCATTACGTATCGAAGGTCTTCGTGCTTTCTTGTTGACAGCTAGTGTTCCCAACCAATTGTTAGCCCCCTCTGACTACCTGTGAATCGTGTTGTGAGTTGTAAATGTTGACTACATGAAGTGAAATTCTTTGTTAATGGTCAGTGACACGTGCATACTTTGGTTGGTCACCGTGCATTGTAGCCTTTCGGTGCCACTACATATTGAAGGTATTTGTCCTTGCTAGTCAATAACTAGTATTCACAAACCATTATCTTCCACCCTGACCATTTGTGACTCTTGTTATGAGTTGTCAAAGTGTACCACACTTAGTGACATTATTTGGTCATGCTCAGTGACATATGCCTACTTTGGTTGGTCATCGTGCATGGTATCCAGACTGCGCCACAACGTATTGAAGCTCCTTGTGCTTGCTACTTGATAATTGGTGTTCCGAAACAATTGTTTCCCCCTCTGACCATTTGTGACTCGTATTATGAGTTGTCAACGTTTACCACACACAGCGGATTTCTTTTGTCAGAGGTAGTACATATGCCTACTTTTGTCGGTCATTGTGCATGGTAGCCACACCGTGCTACTACTGACTGGATGTCATTGTACTAGCTAGTTGAGAACTGATATTCCCGTAGCATTGTTTCCTCCCACGACCATTTGTGACTCGTGTTATGGCTGGTCAATGTTGACCACCCATGTTGAAATTCTCTGGTCATGGTCTGTGACACATGCCTAGTTTGGTTGTTTGGTGTGCATATTACCCACACCGTGTCACTACGCATTGAAGTTCTTTGTCCTTTCTAGTCGATACATAGGGTTCCCAAATCATTGTCGCTCCCTATGACCATTTGGGATTTGTGTTATGAGTTGTCAATGTTGACCACACATAGTGGACTTCTTCGGTCATAGTCAGTGACATATGCATCCTTTGGTTGGTCACTGTGCACGCTAGCCACACTGTGCCAATACTTGTTGAAAATCTTTCTACTTGCTAGTTGATAACTAGTGTTCTCAACCCATGATTTCCCCCACTGACCAGTTGTGACTCGTGTTATGAGTATTCAACGTTGACCACTCAGTGTGAAATCCGTTTGGTCATGGTTAGTGACATGTGCCTACTTTGGTTTGTCCCTATACATGATTACCACGCCGTGTCACTACGTGTCGAAGGTCTCTGTGCTTTCTACTTGATAGGTAGTGTTCCCAACCCGTTTTTAGCCCCTCAGAATATCTGTGACTTGTGTTGTGAGCTGTCAATATTGACCAAATGAAGTTAAATTCTTTGGTCACAGTCAGTGACACATGCATACTATGCTTGGTCACCGTGCATTGTAGCCACATTCTGCCACTATATGTTGAGGGTATTTGTACTTGCTAGTCAATAACAAGTATTTAGAAACCATTATCTTCCACTCTGACTATTTGTGACTCGTGTTATAAGCCATCAAAGTTTACCACACATTGTGACATTCTTTGGTCATTTTCAATGACATATGCATACCTTGGTTGGTCATCGTGCATGGTATCCACACAGTGCCACAACGTGTTGAAGGTCATTGTGCGTGGTAGTTGATACCTGGTGTTCCCAAACAAGTCCTTCCCCCTGTGACTATCTGTGACTCGTATTATGAGTTGTCAACGTTGACCACACACAGTGGATTTCCTTGGTCAAAGGCAGTACATATGCCTACTTTGGTCAGTCATTGTGCATGGTAGCCACACCGTGCTACTACTGATTGAAGTGCTTTGCACTTGCTAGTTGAGAACTCATATTCCCAGACCATTGTTTCCCTCTCTCACCGTTTGTGACTCGTGCTATGGTTGGTGAACATTGACCACCCATATTGAAATTCTTTGGTCATGGTCAGTGACATATGCCTAATTTGGTTGTTTCGTGTGCATAGTAGCCACACCGTGCCACTACGTATTGAAGTTACTTGTCCTTTCCAGTCCATGCATAGGGTTCCCAAACCATTGTTTCTCCCTCTGACCATTTGTGACTCGTGCTATGAGTTGTCAATGTTGACCACACATAATGGACATCTTCGGTCATAGTCAGTGAAATATGCATCCTTTGGTTGGTCACTGTGCACCCTAGCCGCACTGTGCCACTACTTGTAGAAGTTCTTTGTACTTGCTAGTTGACAACTAGTGTTCCCAACCCATTGTTTCCCCCTCTGGCCATTTGTGACTCGTGTTATGAGTTTTCAATATTGACCACACACTCTAAAACTCGTTTGGTCATGGTTAGTGACATATGCCTACTTTGGTTTGTCACTCTACATGGTTACCACGCCGTGTCACTACATGTTAAAGGTATTTGTGCTTTCTCGTTAATAGCTAGTATTTCCAAACCATTGCTACCAACCTTTGACTATCTGTGACTCCTGTTATGAGTTGTAAACGGTGACAACATGAAGTGAAATTCGTTGGTCATGGTCAGTGACACATGCATACTTTGGTTGGTCACTGTGCATGGTAGCCATGCTGTCTCACTGCATATTGAAGGTATTTGTACTTGCTAGTTGATAACTAGTATTCACAAACCATTATCTTCCACCCTAGCCATTTGTGACTCGTGTTATGAGTTGTCAAAGTTTACCACACTTAGTGACATTATTTGGTCATGGTCAGTGACATATGCCTACTTTGGTTGGTCATCGTGCATGGTATCCACACCGTGCCACAACTGATTGAAGGTCCTTGTGCTTGCTAGTTGACACCTGGTGTTCCCAAACCATTGTCTCCCCCCCTGACCATTAGCGATTCCTATTATGAGTTGTCAATGCTGACCACACACAGCGGATTTCTTTTTTCAAAGGTAGAACATATGCCTACTTTGGTCGGTCATTGAGCATGGTAGTCACACCGTGCTTATACTGATTGAAGGTCACTGTACTTGCTAGTTGAGAACTGATTTTCACAGACCATTGTTTTTCCCTCTGACTGTTTGTGACTCGTGTTATTGTTGGTGAATGTTGACCACCCATAATGAAATACTTTCATCATGGTTGGTGACATATGCCTAGTTTGGTTGTTTGGTGTGCATAGTAGCCACACCCTACCACTACGTATTGAAGTTATTTGTCCTTGATAGTCGATACACATGGTTCCCAAACCATTCTCTCTCCCTCTGGCCATTTGTGACTCGTGTTATGAGTTGTCAATGTTGACCATACATAGTGTACTTCTTTGGTCATAGTCAGTGACGTGTGCATCATTTGGTTGCTCACTGTGCACGCTAGCCACACCTTGCCACTACTTGTTGAAAATCTTTCCACTTGCTAGTTGATAACTAGTGTTCCCAACCCATGGTTTCCCCCACCGATCATTTGTGACTCATGTTGTGATTGTTCAAAGTTGACCACCCACTGTGAAATCTGCTTGGTCACGGTTTGTGACATATGCCTACTTTGGTTTGTCACTGCACATGGTTACCACGCCGTGTCACTACGTATCGAAGGTCTTTGTGCTTTCTTCTTGGCAGCTAGTGTTTCCAAACCATTGTTAGCCCCCTCTGACTATCTGTGACTCGTATTGTGAGTTGTAAATGTTGACTACATGAAGTGAAATTCTTTGTACATGGTCAGTGACATATGCATACTTTGGTTGGTCACTGTGCATTGTAGCCACGCTGTGCCACTACATATTGAAGGTGTTTGTACTTGGTAATTGATAACTAGAATTTACAAACCCTTATCTTCCACCCTTACCATTTGTGACTCATGGTATGAATTGTGAAAGTTTACCACACTTAGTGACATAACTTGGTCATGGTCAGTGACATATGCCTTCTTTGGTTGGTCATCGTGCATGGTATCCACGTCGTGCCACAACGGTTTGAAGCTCCTTGTGCTTGCTATTTCATACTTGTTGTTCCCAAACCATTGTTTCCCCCTCTGACCATTTGTGACTCCGATTATGAGTTGTGAACGCTGACCACACACAGCGGATTGCTTTGGTCAAAGGCAGTACATATGCCTACTTTGCTTGGTCATTGTGCATTGTAGCCACACCGTGCTACTACTGATTGAAGGGTGTTTTACTTGCTAGTTGACAACTAACATTCCCATTTCCCCCTGTGACCGTTTGTGACTCGTGTTATGGTTGGTGAACGTTGACCACCCATATTGAAATTCTTTGGTCATGGTCAGTGACATATGTCTAGTTTGGTTGTTTGGTGTGCATGTTAGCCACACCGTGCCACTACATATTGAAGTTATTTGTCCTTTCTAGTCCATGCATAGGGTTCCCAAACCATTGTCCCTCCCTCTGACCATTTGTGACTCGTATTAGAGTTGTCAATGTTGACCACACATACTGGATTTCTTCGGTCATTGTCAGTGACGTATTCATCCTTTGGTTGGTCACTTTGCACTCTAGCCAAACCGTGCCACTAAATTTTGAAGTTCTTCCTACTTGCTAGTTGACAACTAGTGTTCGCAACCCATTGTTTCCCCCCTCTGACCTTTTTTGACTCGTGTTATGAGTTTTCAACGTTGACCACACACTGTGAAATCCGTTTGGTGATGATTTGTGACATATGCCTACTTTGGGTTGTCACTGTACATGGTTACCACGCCGTGTCATTACGTATCGAAGGTCTTTGTGCTTTCTTGTTGACAGCTAGTGTTCTCAAACCATTGTTAGCCCCTTCTGACTATCTGTGACTCGTGTTGTGAGTTGTAAATGTTTACCACATGACGTGAAATTCTTTGTTCATGGTCAGTGAAATATGCATACGTTGGCTGGACACTGTGCATTGTAACCACACAGTGCCACTACATATTGAAGGTACTTGTACTTGCTAGTCGATAAGTTGTATTTAGAAACCATTATCTTCCACTCTAACCATTTGTGACCGGTGTTATGTGTTGGAATGATGCTCCTCACCATGGCAGGAGTGACTCTAAAAAGGAACACCAAAAAGACAAGGCTTAGTGGCTTAGTGGTTCATGGTGTCCACCTCTAGAAGCAGGGGTCCGGGTTCAAGTCCCACAAGATGAAATTCTGCCGTGCCTCAAGGGAGGTAGAAAATAGATGCCAGGAAGCTAGCTCAATATCTAGAGTTCCTCTTTAAGTTTCTAGAAGGCCAGGTGAGGGTCCAGGAAGGTGGCACACCTTCTGAAGGGGTGACTTGTCCTACAAGGTATCTAGAGGTGTCTTGGTCTTCTAGATACCTTCCCTCCTACTAGACGCAAGCTGAGGAATCTAGGAAGGGGCAGAAGCTTCTAGAGGAGCGAAGGGATGCCTTCCTAGGTGGGAAAAGGATAGCCTACCAAGGAGCACTCTAGAAGTCATAGAATCTGCTAGGAAGCTCCAAATCTGGCATGCTTTGGTGTTCTGGGAAGCTTAGATCAGTGGCTATAAAATGCCACTGCTTGTGAGCCTTGATCAAGTGTTAATTCCCATCCAATTGAGGCCAAAACTATTGCCTCGCTCTCTGACCAGATTTTGCCATCCTTGGAACCAGTTGCCTCCACAGTTTCAGTCTCTCCAAAAACAGTTGGTGGTGTGAAACAGCCACTGCTAGGGACCCTCCAGGGTGCACACTCACCCTCAGGCCAACAAAGGGTTATGGGCCCACGCCTCTAAGGGGTTCAAAGCCAACTTGATTTCACGCTCCCAACAGCAAGACATGGCAACCAGCGAGCAAGAGAGTAGCCACGCTGTCCTTACGTTTGATGGGACAGGCTTTGCCTTGTGGAGGTGGCAGTTTGAGGTCTTCCTCGACGACAAGGGAGTGCTTGAGCTCGTAAAAGGTGATGAGACTGCTCCACCGAAGACTACAACGGCTGAGGTGAAGGAGGCATACAAGAAGCACAACAAAAAGGCATTGGCGCTCCTTGTGTCCGCGTTATGCCCACCACAACTCGGGCACTTCCAAGGATGCACCCTGGCCGCGGACATTTGGTCAAAACTCTGCTCCATCTACCAGCCAAGCAACCTTGCCAATCAGCTCTTCATCTTCAAACGGCTCGTCACCCTCCAAGCAAACACAGGCGACAACATCATGGAGATCATGCAGCAGATTGAGTCCCTTGTAGCGGAGTGCGTGGCCACTGGTTGGGAGGTCGACTCTCAGTTGCAAGCTATGATCCTCCTTCTGGCCTTGCCAGACAGTTGGTGTCCCATGATCACAGTCCTTGGTGGCTGGCCTTCCGACGAGCTGAAGTACCCGAAGGTTGCTGAGTACGTCCGCAATGAGTGGATGCGACGTGGCAGTCGAGAGAGTGCAGTGGCATCAACTCCAGCTTACACGGTTCATCCTCAAAGTGGAGGCCGAGGCGACAAGAAGAAGGGTGCCAAACAGGACACTAAGAAGGGTGACAAGAAGGGGGAGTACTTCAACTGTGGCAAGGAGGGCCACTACGCGCGCAACTGTCCCAAGAAGAGAACAGATCGGTCGCATCGGGGCGTGAAGAAAGATGAGCACACCCTTATGGCATACAACTCCACCAACTTGAAGGATCCGGGAGTTGCCGTCATCGACTCCGGATCAGGCCGCCACACGCAATGCAATAGGGCATCATTTGTCACCTACAGCGCCTTGGAGAGACGCATGACGGTGGCCAATGGAAAAACAGAGGTGGCCGCCGGTGAGGGTAATGTCCGCATTGTCTCTTCCTCTGACCATTGCTGACTCGTGTTCTGAGTTGTCAATGTTGACAATACACAGTGGACTTTTTTGGTCATAGTCAGTGACATATTTATCCTTTGGTTGGTCACCGTGCACGCTAGCCACACCGTGCCACTACTTGCTGAAGGTCCTCGAATTTGCTAGTTGAAAACTAGTGTTCCTAACCCATTGTTTCCCCCTCTGAACATTTGTGACTCGTGTGATGAGTTTTCAACGTTGACCACACCTTGTGAAACTTGTTTGGTCATGGTTAGTGACATATGCCTACTCTGGTTTGTCACTGTACTGGCTAATGTCACTAACTATGACCAAACGCATTTCAAAGTGTGGCTACCATGCACAATGACCGACCAATGTAGGCATATGTACTACCTTTGACCAAACAAATCCACTGTGTGTGGTCAGCGTTGACAACTCATAATAGGAGTCACAAATGGTCAGAGGGGGATACAATGGTTTGGGAACACCAGGTATCAACTAGCAAGCACAAGGACTTTCAATAAGTTGTGGCACAGTGTGGATACAATGCACGAAGACCAACCAATGTAGGCATTTGTCACTGACCATGACCAAATAATGTCATTACGTGTAGTAAACTTTGAATACTCATAACACGAGTCACAAATGGTCAGAGTGGAAGACAATGGTTTTTGAATACTAGTCATTGAGTAGCATGTACAAATACCTTGTATATGTAGTGGCATAGCGTGGCTACCATGCATAGTGACCATCCAACGTATGCATATGTCACTGACCATGACCAACGAATTTCCCTTCATGTGGTCAGCGTTGAAAACTCACAACACGAGTCACAGATTGTCAAAGGGGGGTAACATTGGTTTGGAAATACTAGCTATTGAATAGAAAGCACAAATACCTTCAATACGTAGTGACACAGCGCGGTGACCATGTACAGTGACAACCCAAAGTAGGCATATGTCACTAACCATGACCAAACGAATTTCACAATGTGTGGTCAACGTTGAAAACCCTTCACACGAGTCATAAATGGTCAAAGGGGGAAACAATGGGTTGGGAACACTACTTATCAACTAGCAAGTACAAGAACTTCAACAAGTAGTGGCACGGTGTGGCTAGCTTGCATAGTGACCGACCAAAGGATGAACTCGTCACTGACTATGACCAAAGAAGTCCACTATGTGTGGTCAACATGACAACTCATAACACGAGTCACGAATAGTCAGAGGGAGAGACAATGGTTTGGGAACCCTATGCATGGACTAGAAAGGACAAATAACTTCAATACGTAGTGGCACCTTGTGGCTAATATGCACACCAAACATCCAAACTAGGCATATGTCACTTACCATGACCAGAGAATTTCAATATGGGTGGTCAACGTTGACCAACCATAACACAATTCACAAATATTCAGGGGAGGAAACAATGGGTTGGGAATATCAGTTCTCAACAAGCAAGTACAGTGACCTTCAGTCAGTAGTAGCACGGTGTGGCTGCCATGCACAATGACCGACCAAAGTAGGAATATGTACTGCCTTTGACAAAAGAAATCCGCTGTGTCTGGTCCGCGTTGACAACTCATAATACGAGTCACAAATGGTCAGAGGGGGAGATAATGGTTTGGGAACACCAAGTATCAAATAGCAAGCACAAGGAGCTACAATACGTTGTGGTATGGTGTAGATACCACACACGATGACCAACCAAGGTATGCATATGTCACTGACCATGACCAAAGAATATCACCATGTGTGGTAAACTTTGACAACTCATAACACGAGTCACAAATTGTCAGGGTGGAAGATAATGGTTTGTGAACACTAGTTATTGACTAGCAAGTACAAATACCTTCAATATGTAGTGGCACAGTGTGGCTACAATGCACAGTGACCAACCAAAGTACGCATATGTCACTGACCATGAACAAAGAATTTCACTTTATGTGGTCAATGCTGACAACTCGCAACACAGGTTATAGATATTCAGTGGGGGTAACAATGGTTTGGGAACACTAGGTATCAACAACAAAAAACAGATACCTTCAATACGTAGTGACACGGCGAATTAACCACGTATAGTGACAAACCAAAGTAGGCATGTGTCACTAACCATGACCAGTAGAATTTCAGAGTGTGTGGTCAACGTTGAAAACGCATAAAACGAGTCTTTAATGGTCAGAGGGGGAAACAATGGGTTGGGAACACTAGTTATCAACAAGCATATAGAAAGATTTTCAACAAGTAGTGGCATGGTGTGGCTAGCGTGCAAAGTGACCAACCAAAGATGCATATGTCCTTGACTATGACCGAAAAAGTCCAGTATGTGTCGTCAACATTGAAAACTCAAAACAAGAGTCACAAATTGTCAAAGGGAGGGACAATGGTTTAAGAATTCTATGTATCGACTAGAAAGGACAAAGAACTTCAGTACGTAGTGGCACGGTGCGACTACTATGCACACCAAACAACCAAAGTAAGCATATGTCACTGACCATGACAAAAGAATTTCAATATGGGTGGTCAACATTCACCAACCATAACACAAGTCACAAACAGTCAGAGGGAGAAATAATGGTCTGGGAATATCAGTTCTCAACTAGCAAGTACAGCAACCTAATATAAGTATAAGCACGGTGTGGCTACCATGCACAATGACCGACCAAAGTCGGCATATGTACTGCCTTGGACCAAAGAAATCCGCTATGTGTGGACAGCGTTGACAGTTCATAATACAAATCACAAATGGTAAGAGGGGGGAACAATGGTCTGGGGACATGAGGTATCAACAAGCAAGCACATGGACCTTCAACAAGTTGTAGCACGGTGTGGATACCATGCATGATGACCAACCAAAGTAGGCACATGTCACTCACCATGACCTAACAATGTCACGAAGTGAGGTAAACTTTGACAGCTCATAACACGAGTCACAAATGGTCAGAGTGGAAGACAATGGTTTGTGAATATTGTTTATCGAGTAGGAAGTACAAACACGTTCAATGTGTAGTGGCATAGCGTGCTTACCATGCACAGTGACAAACCAAAGTATGCATACGTCATTGACCATGACCAACAAATCTCACTTTATGTGGTCAGCGTTGACAACTCACAACACGAGTCACAGATAGTCAAAGGGGGGTAACAATGGTTTGGGAACACTAGCTATTAACTAGAAAGCACAAATACCTTTAATATGTAGTGACACGGCGTGGTAACCATGTACAGTGACAAACCAAAGTATGCATACGTCATTGACCATGACCAACAAATCTCACTTTATGTGGTCAGCGTTGACAACTCACAACACGAGTCACAGATAGTCAAAGGGGGGTAACAATGGTTTGGGAACACTAGCTATTAACTAGAAAGCACAAATACCTTTAATATGTAGTGACACGGCGTGGTAACCATGTACAGTGACAAACCAAAGTAGGCACATGTGACTAACCATGACCAAACGAATTTCACAGTGTGTGGTCAATATTGACAACTCATAACACGAGTCACAAATAGTTAGTGGGGGGAACAATGGGTTGGGAATACTAGTTGTCAACTAGCAAGTAGGAAGAACTTCAACAAGTAGTGGCACCGTTTGGCTAGCGTGCACAGTGACAAACCAAAGGATGAATACGTACCTGACTATGACTAAAGAAATCCAGTATGCGTGGTCAACATTGACAGCTCATAACACGAGTCACAAATGGTCAGAGGGAGAGAGAATGGTTTGGGAACCCTATGCATGGACTATGAAGGACAAATGATTTCAATACATAGTGGCACTGTGTGGCTACTATGTACACCAAACAACCAAACAAGGCATATGTCACTGACAATGACCAAAAAATTTCAATGAAGGTGGTCAACGTTCACACGAGTCACAAACGGGCAGAGGGGGAAACAATGGTACACGAATATCAGTTCTCAACTAGCAAGTACAACGCCCTTTAATCAGTAGTAGCACGGTGTGGCTACCATGGACAATGACCCACCAAAGTAAGCATATGTACTGCCTTTGACCAAAGAAATCCGCTGTGTGTGGTCAACGTTGACAGCTCATAATGCGAGTCAGAAATAGTCAGAGGGGGAAACAATTTTTTGGGAACACCAGTTATCAACTAGCAAGCACAATGACCTTCAATACGTTGTGGCATGGTGTGGATACCATGCACGATGACCAACCAAGGTATGCATATGTCACTGACCATGACCAAAGAATGTCACTAAGTGTGGTAAACTTTGACAGCTCATAGCACGAGTCACAAATGGTCAATGTGGAAGATAATGGTTTGTGAATACTAGTTATCGACTAGCAAGTACAAATACCTTCAATGTGTAGTGGCACAGTGTGGCTACAATGCACAATGACCAACCAAAGTATGCATATGTCACTGACTATGACCAAAGAATTTCACGTCATGTGGTCAATGTTGACAACTCACAACACGACTCACAGATATTCACAGGGGCTAACAACGGTTTGGGAACACTAGCTATCAGCTAGAAAGCGCAAAGACCTTCGATACATAGTGACACAGCGTGGTAACCATGTACAGGGACAAACCAAAGTAAGCATATGTCACTAACCACGACCAAACGGATTCCAAGGTGTGTGGTTAACGTTGGAAACTCATAACACGAGTCATAAATGGTCAGTGGGGGAAACCATGGGTTGGGAACACTAGTTATCAACTAGCAAGTAGACTTTTTGTCAACAAGTAGTGGCACGACGTAGCTAGCGTGCACAGTGACCAACCAAAGGATGCATATGTCACTGAGTATGAGCGAAGAAGTCCACTATGTGTGGTCAACATTGCCAACTCATAACATGAGTCACAAATGGTCAGAGGTAGAGACAATGGTTTGGGAACCCTAGGTACCGACTAGAAAGGACAAAGAACTTCAATACGTAGTGGCACGGTGAGGTTAATATGCACACCAAACAACAAAACTAGGCATATGTCACTGACCATAACTAGCGAAATTCAATATGGGTGGTCAATGTTGACCAACCATAACACGAGTCACAAACGGTCAGGGGAGGAAACAATGCTATGGGAATACAAGTTCTCAACTAGCAAGTACAACGACCTTCAGTCAGTAGTAGCATGGTGTAGCTACCATGCACAATGACCGACCAAAGTATGCATATGTACTGCCTTTGACCAAAGTATTCCGCTGTGTATGGTCAAAGTTAACAACTCATAACACGAGTCACAAAGGGTCAGAGGGGGAAACAATGATTTGGGAACACCAAGTATCAAATAGCAAGCACATGTAGCTTCAATCTGTTGTGGCACAGTGTGGATACCATGCACGATGACCAACCAAAGTAGGCATATGTCACTGACCATGACAAAATTATGTCACTAAGTGTGGTAAACTTTGACAACTCATAACAGCAGTCACAAATGGTCAGGGTGGAAGATAATGGTTTGTGAATACTATTTATTGACTATTAAGAACAAATACCTTCAATATGCAGTGGCACAGTATGGCTACAACGCACAGTGACCAACCAAAGTATGCATATGTCACTAACCATGAACAAATAATTTCACTTCATGTGGTCAACATTTACAACCCACAACACGAGTCACAGGAAGTCAGAGGGGGCTAACAATGGTTTGGGAACACTAGCTGTTAACAAGAAAGCACAAAGATCTTTGATACGTAATGACACGGCGTGGTAACCATGTAGAGTGTAAAACCAAAGTAGGCATATTTCACAAACCATGACCAAACGGATTTCACAGTGTGTGGTCAACGTTGAAAACTCATAACACGAGTCACAAATGGTCAGTGGGGGAAACCATGGGTTGGGAACACTAGTTATCAACTAGCAAGTAGAACGATTTTCAGCAAGTAGTGACACCGTGTGGCTAGCGTGCACAGTGACCAACCAAAGGATGCACACGTCAGTGACTATGACTGAAGAAGTCCGCTATGTATGG